>JARBWK010004578.1:0-10040 GCA_030556195.1 Anolis apletophallus
TTTTTTTAAAAAACCCCCCCAACCAAACCTTCCCAAAAAATTAAAATTTCCGGGTTTTTTTTTGGGGGCCCCCCCCCCTTTGGGGGTTTAAAAAAATTTTTTTTGGGGGGGGGGGGAAAAAAAAAAAAAAAACCCGGGCCCCCCTTTTTTTTTTGGGTTTGGGGCCCGGGGTTTTTTTTGGGAAAAAGGGTTTTCAAATTTTTCCCCGGGGGGGTTTAAAAAAACCCCCCTTTCCCCCCAAAAAAAAAACCAAATTTGGGGGGGGCCCCCCCCCTTTTTTTCCTTTTGGGGGGGGGGTTTTAAGGAAAAAATTTTAACCCCCCACCCGGGCCCTTTTCCCCCGGGTTTTAACCCCCCCTGGGGCCGTCCGGCCCCCTTTTTTTTTTAATTTTTTTAAAAAGGGGGAAATTTTTCCCCTTTTTTTTCCCCCTTTTAAAAAAAAGGGGGGGGGGGGGGGGGGGGGAAATTTTGGGGGTTTTTTTTTAAACCCCCCCCCCTTTTCCTTTTTCCCCCCCCCCGGGGGGGGGGTTTTTTTTTTTTTTTTTGGGGGGGGGGTTTTTTTTTCCCGGCTTTTTTTAAAAAAAAAAATTTTTTTTTCCAAGGGGTTTCCCCTTTTTCCCCCAAAAAAATTTTTAAAAAATTTTTCCCCCCCCTTTTTTTTTAAAAGGGGGAAAAAAACCCCCCCCTTTTTTTGGCCCCCCATTTTTCCCCCGGGGTTTTTTTTTTTCCCCCCAATTTTAAAAAAAGGGGGCCCCTGGCCCCCCCAAAAAAAAAAAATTTAAAAAATTTTTTTTTTTCCCCCCCCCCCCCCTTTTTTTTTTTTTAAAAAAAACCCCAAATTTTCTTCCCCCCCCAAAAATTTTTTTTTTCCCCCCGGGGGGGGGGAAAAAAAAAAAAAGTTTATTAAAAGGGAAAAAACCCCCAAAAAAATTTTTTTTATTTGGGGGTTAAAAAAGGGGGGGTTAAAAAACCCCCCCCTTTTTGTTTTTTTGGAAAGGGGGTTTTTTTTTTCCCCCCGGGGGAAAAAACCCCCGGGGGGCCCCTTTTTTTTTTTTTTTTTGGAAACCCCCCCTTTTTTTTTTGGGGGGAAAAAAACCCCTTTTTTTATTTTTTGGGCCCCCCCCCCCGGGGAAAAAAATTTTTTTCTGGGGCCCCCGGCCCTTAATTGGGCCGGGGGCCCCCCCCCCCCAAAAAAAGGGCCCCGGGGGCCCCCCCCCTTTTTTTTTTGGGTTCCTAATTTTTCCCCCAAAAACCCCCTTGGAAAAATTTAAAAAAAGGGGGGTTTTAAAAAAAAGGAAGGGGGGGGGGTTTTAAGGGGCCCGGGGGGGGGGGGGCCCTTTTTGGCCCCCTTTTTTCCCCCCCCCCCCCTTTAAAAGGGGGGGTTTTTCCGGTTTCCCCGGGAAAATTTTGGGGGGGGCCCCCGGGGCCCCCGGGGTTTTTTTTTTTAAATTTTAAAAAAATTTCCCCCCCGGGGGCCCCCCCCCAAAAAACCCAAAAAAAGGCCCCTTTAAGGGGGTTTTTTTTTTTTTTTTAAAAAAAAAAAAAAGGGGGGGGGGGGACAAACGGGGGGGTTTTTTTTTTGAAACCGGGGAAACCCCCCTGGGGGGAAAAACCCCCCCGGGGGGGGGGTTTTTTTCCCCCCAAAGCCTTGGGGGGGCCCCCCTTTTGGGGGGGGTTTTTGGGGGAAAAATTTTAAAAGGGGGGGCCAAAAAGAAAAGGGGGGCCCCGGGGGGCCGGGGGGGGGGCCCCCAAAAAAAAACCCCCCGGGGGGGGGGCCCCCCGGGGGGGGGCCCCGGGGCCCCCCCGGGGGGTTTTTCCCCGGGGGGGGCCCCCGGGGGGGGCCGGGGGCCCCCCCCCCCCCCCAAAAGGGCCCCAAATTTTCCCCCCCTTTTTTTTTTCCCCCCCCGGCCCCCCCGGGGGGCCCCCCCTTTTTTTCCCCCCAACCCCTTTTTTTTCCCCTTTTTCCCCCCCCCCAAAAAGGGGGGGGCCCCCCCCCTTTTTTTATCCCCCCCCTTCCCTTTTAAAGGGGGGTTTTCCCCTTTTCCCCCCCGGGGCCAGGGGAAACCCCCAAAAAACCCCCTTTCCCGGTTAATTTTTTGGGGGGGTTTTTTTTAAAAAAATTTTTAAAAAAAAAAAAAGGGGGGGGGGTTCCCCCCCCCCTTTTTTTTCAAAAAACCCCCTTTTCCCCCCCCAAAAAACCCCCCCAAAAAAAAAAAGGGTTTCCCCCCCCCCGGCCCCGGAAAAAACCCCCTTTGGGGGGGGGGGGGGGTTTTGGCCCTTTCGGTTCCCCCCCAAAAGGGGGCCCCCCAAAAACCCCCCCTTTTTTTCCCCCCAATTTTTTTTTCCCCCCCCCCCCTGGGGGGGGCCCCTTTTTTTTTTAAAAACCCCAACCCCCCGGGGGGTTTTCAACCCAAACCCTTTTAAAAAAAAGAAAAGGGGGCCCCCCCCCCCAAAAATTTTTCCGAAGGGGGGTTTTTTAAAAGGGGTTTTTTTTTAAAAAAAAAAAAACCCCCGGGGGCAAAAGGAAACCAAAAATTTTTTTCCCAAAGGGTTAATTTCCCCCCCAAAAAAAGGGGGGGGAAAAGGAAAAGGGAAATTTTTGGGGGAAAAAAGGGGGGGGCAAAAAAGGGGGGGTTTCCCCCAAAACCCAAAAAAGGGGGGGGCCCCCCCTTAATTTAAAAAATTTTCCCCCCCAAAAAAAAAAAAAAAAGGGGTTTTTTAAAAAAAAACTGGGTTTTTTTTTAAAAATTCCCAAAAAGGGGGGAAAAAAAAAAAAAAAAAAAAATTTTTTTTTTTTTTATGAAAAAAAAGGGGGGGAAAAAAGGGGTTTTTTTAAAAAAAAAAAGGGGGCCCCCCCGGGGCGGGGGCTTTAAAAAAACCCCCCCTTTTTTTTTTTTTTTTAAAAAAAAAAGGGAAAAAAAAAAAAGGGAAAATAGGAAAAAAAGGTTTTTTTCCGGGGGGGGGGCCAAAAAAAAAAAATTTTTTTTTTTTTTTTTTTTTGGGGGGGTAAAAAGGGGGGGGGGGGGGGGATTTTTAAAAAAAAAAACCCCCCCCGGGGGGGAAAAAATTTTTTTTTTTTAAAAAAAATTTTTTAAAAAAAAAAAATTTAAAAAAAACAAAATTTTTTCCCCCTTTTCCCTTTTGGGGGGGGTTTGGGGGGGGGGGCCCCCCCCCCCCCCAACCCCAAAAAAATTTTTTAAAACCCCCCAAAAAAAAAAAAGGGGGTTTTTAAAACTCCCCGGGTTTGGGGGGGGAAAAAAAAAACCCCCCCCCCCCCCAAAAAAAGGAAAAACCCCGGGGAAAAAAGGGGGGGAAAAAACCCCGGGGAAAAAAAGGAAAGGGGGGTTTTTTTTTTTTTTTTTTTAAAAAAACCCCCCACCCTGTTTAAACCCCGGGGGGGAAAAAAAAACCCCCGCCCAATTTTTTCCCCCCCAAAAAAAAATTAAACCCCCAAAAAAAAATTTTTCCCTTTTAATTAAAGGGGCCCCTTAAAAAACCCCCCCCCCCCCCCCCTTTTCCCCAAAAAAAGGGGGGGGGGGAAAAGGGGGGAAAAAAAAGGGTTTTTTTTAAAACCCCCCTTTTGGGGTCAAAAAAAGGGGGAAAAAAAAGGGGGGTTTTTTTTTTAAAACCGGGGGAAAAAATTTTTTAAAAAAAAAATTTTTTTTAAAAAAAAGGAAAAGGGAAAAGGCCAAAAAAAAATTTTTAAAAAATTTAAAAAAAAATTTTTTTTAAAAAGGGGGAAAAGGGGGGTTTTAAAAAAAAAATTTTTTTTTAAAAAAAAAAAAAAAAAAAAAACCCTTTTTTTGGAAAAAAACCCCCAATTTGCGAAAAAAAAAAAAAAAAGGGGGGGGGTTTTTTGGGGGGGAAAAACCCCTTTTTTTTTTTAAAAAAAAAATTTTAAATTTTTTGGAAAAAAAAACCCCCCCTTTTTTCCCCAAAAAAGGGGGGGGGGGGTTTTTTAAAAGGAAACCCCGGAAAATTTTTTAAAATTGGGGGGGGTTTTTTTTTTGGGGGCTGTTTTTTTAAAAAAAAGGGGGAAAAACCTTTTTTTTTAAAAAAAAAAGGGGGTTTTTTCCCCCCCCCCTTTTGGGGGGGGGGAAAAGGGGGGGGAAAAAACCCCGTTTTTAAGGGCCCCCCCAAAAATTTTTTTTTGGCCCCTTTTTTTGGGGAAAAAATTTTAAAAGGGGGCCCGGGCCCTTTGGGGGCCCAAAAGGGGGAAAAACCCCCCCGGGGTTTTTTTTTTGCAAGGGGGGCCCTTTTTCCCCCCGGCCCCCGGGGGGGGGGGCCCCCGGGGGGAAAAAAAAAGGGGGGGGGGCCCCCCGGGCCCCAAAAAAACAAATTTTTTTTGCCCAAAAAAATTTCCCGGGGGGGAAAAGGGGGGGGCCTTTTTTTTGGGGGGGGGAAATTTTTTTTTTCCCCCTTTTTTTCCCCCGGGGGGGGGAAAAATTTTAAAAAAAACCTGGGGAAAAAATTGGGGGGGAAAGCCGGGGGTTTTAAAAAAAAAAAAAAAAAAAAACCCCCTTTAAAAAACAATTGGGAAGGGGGGTTTGGGGTTTAGTTAAAAAAAGGGGGAAAATTTTTAAAAAAAACCCCCTTTTTAAAAGGGGGGAAATTTTTTTAAAAAAAAAAAACCCCCCTTTTTTAAAAAAAAAATTTTTAAAAAAAACCCCCCCCCGGGGGGGGGGGTTTTTAAAGGGGGGGGGGGCCCCCGGGGGGGGAAAAAATTTTCCCCCAAAAGGGGGGGGCCCCTTTTTAAAAAAAGGGGGGCCCCCCCTTTTGGGGGGGGGGTTTTGGCCCCCCCGGGGAGGCCCCCCCAAGGAAAACCCGGGGGTTTTCCCCCCCCCCCCCCGGGGCCCCCGGGGGGGGAAAACCCCTGGGGAACCCCCCCTTTTCCCCCCCAGGCCCCCCCGCCTTCCCCCAAAAAAAAAATTTTCCCCCCCCCCCAAATTTTTTTCCCCAAAAAAAAGGAAGGCCCCTTGCCCCTTTGGGGGGTTTTTTTAAAAAAACCCAAAAAATTTTTTTTTGGAAAGGGGCCCCAAAATTTTGGGGGGTTTTTTCCCCCCCCCGGGGGGCCCCCCTTTTCCCCCAAAAAAAAAGCGGTTTTCCCCCGTTTTTTGGAAACCCCCCCCTTTTCCCCCCCCCCAAAAAAACCCCCCCCCCGGGGAAACCCCCTCCCCCCCCCGGGGGGAAGGGGGAAAGGGGAAAGGGGAAAACCCCTTAAAAGGGGGTTTAACCCCCCCCAAAGGGGGGCCCCCCGGGGGGGAAAAAACCCGGGGGCCCCCCCAAACCCCCCAAGAAGGGGGGGAAAAAAATTTTTTTTTGGGGGGGGGGGGGAAGGGGGGAAAAAAAAGGGGAAAAAAAAACCCCCGGGGGGCCCCCCCGGGGGGAAACCCTTTTAAAAAAAAATTTTTTTTTTTGGGCCCTTTTTAAAGGGGTTTAAAAATTTTTTAAAAGGGAAAAGGGCCCGGGAAGGGGGGTTTTTCCCCGGGGGGTTTTTTAAAAAAAATTTTTTTTTCCGGGGGGGGGGAAAGGGGGGGAAAAAAAGGGGGGCCCGGGGGGGTTTTTTTTTTTTCCCCCCCCCGGGGGGGGGAAAAAAAAAAAAAAGGGGGGAAAAAAAATTTGGGGTTTTAAAAAAATTTAAGGGTTTTTTTCCCCCCCCTTTTTTCCCAAAAAAAGGGTCCGGGGAAAAAGGGGGGCCCCTTTTTTGGGGGGGGAAAAAAAAAAAAATTCCCCTTTTCCCCAAAAAAATTCCCTTAAACCCCCCCCCAAACCCCCTTTAAAAAACCCCCCCAAATTTTTAAAATTTCCCGAACTTTGGGTTTTTAAATTTCCCCAAAAAACCCGGGGGGGGAAAAAAAAAGGGGGGGGGGGCTTTTTAAAAAAAGGGGGGAAAAGGGGAAAAAAAAGGGGGAAAAAAAAAAAGGGAAAAAATTTTTAAAAAATTTTTTTCCCCATTTTTTTAAAAAAAAAAAAGGGGGGGGGTTTTTAAAAACCCCCTTTTTTTTTGGCCCCGGGTTTTCCCCCCAAGGGAAAAAAAAAAACCCTTTTTTTGGGGGGGGCCCCCCAAAAGGGGGGGAAAAAAAACCGGGGGGGAAAATTTTTAAATTTTTCCCCCCCCTTTCCCCTAATTTTTTCCCCCAACCTTTTCCCAAAAAAAACCCCCCCCCCCTTCCCTTTTTTTCCCCCAAAGGGGGGGGCCCCCTTTTTTTCCCTTTTTCCCCCCCCCCCCTTTTCCCCCCCTTTTGGGGGGGGTTTTTTTTTTTCCCCTTTTTTTTTTTTCCCCTTTTTTTTTCCCCTTTTAACCCCCCAAAACCCCCCCCAAAAAAAAAAGGGTTTTTTTTTTTTAAATTTTGGGGGGGAAAAAAAAAATTTTTGGGGGGGGCCCCAAACCCCCCCCCGGGGAAAAATTTTTTTTTAACCCCAAACCCAAAAAAAGGGAAAAGGGAAAAGGGGGGGGGTTTTTTTTCCCAACCGGGGGCCCCCCCCTTTTTTTGGGGGGGAAAATTTTTTTTTTGGGAAAAAAATTTTTTTTGGGGGCCCCCCAAAACCCAAAAGGGGGGGGGGGGGGGGTTTTTTTTGGGGGGGGGGCCCCAAACCCCTTTTAAAATTGTTTTCCCCCCCCTTTTTGGGGGGTTTTTAAAACCCCCGCCGGGGGGGGGAAAAGGGAAAAAAAACCCCCAAAAAGAAAATTTTAAAAAAAGGGAAAAAAGGGTTGGGAAGGGGCCCGGGGGAAAAGGGGGTTTTTAAAATTTTTTTCCCCCCCCCTTTTTCCCTGGGCCTTTGGGGAAAATTTTTCCCCCCCCCCCCGGGGGGGGGGGGGGGCCCCCGGGTTTTAAAAATTTTTTTCCGGGGGGGCCCAAAAAATTTTTTTTCCCCCCCCCCGGTTTTTTCCCCCCGGGGGGCAAGGCCCCCCCTTTTTTTTCCGGGGGCCCCGGGGGGTTTTTTTTTTCCCTTTAAAATTTTTCCCGGGGCCGGGCAAAACTTTGTTGGGGGGGGGGGGGGGGGGGCCCCCCCCCCCCCGGGGGGGGCCCAAAATTTTTGGGGGGGGAAAAAAAACCCTTTAAAGGGGAAAATAAAAAAAGGGGCCGCCTTTCCCCCCCCCAAAAAAAGGGCCCCCCTTCCCGGGGGAAGGTTAAAAAAGGGGGGGGGGGTTCCCGGGCCCGGGGTTTCCCCCCCGGCCTTTGGGCCCCAAAACCCCCCCCCGGGGGGGGCCCCCGGCCCCCCCCCCCTTTTTTTTTTTTTTCCCCCCCCTTTTCCCCCCAAAAGGGGGGTTTTTCCCCCCCCCCCCCCATTTAAAATTTTTTTTTCCGGGGAAAACTGGAAAATTTTAAATTTAAAAGGTTCCCTTTTTAAATTTTTAAATTTTTCCCCGGAAAAAAATTTTTTTTAAATTTTTTTTTCCCCTTCCCGGGGGTTTCCTTTGAAAAAACCGTTAAAACTTTTAAAACCCTTTTTTTTGGGCCCTTTTGGGAAAATTTAAAAAAAAAAAAACCCCCCCAAAAAAAGGGGGGGGTTTTTTTTTTTTTATAAAAAAAAAAATTTTTTTTTAAAAAATTTTTTTTTTTTTTTAAAAAACCTGGGTTTTTTTTTTCTTTAAAATTTTTTTTTTTTTAAAAAAACCCTTTTTTTTTTAAAAATTTTTTTTTCCCCAAAAAAACCCCCCCAAAAAAAAAGTTCCCGGGGGGGAAAAAAAAAACCCCCCGGGGGGAAATTTTTTTTGGGGGGGTTTTCCCCCTTTTCCCCCCGGGGGCCCCCCTTTTTTTTTTTAAAAATTTTTTTTTTTTCCCCTTTTTTTTTTCCCCCCTTAAAACCCTTTTTTTTTTTGGGGGGGGCCCCCCCATTTGGGGGCCCCCCCTTTTCCCGCTTTAAAAAAAAATTTTTTTTTTTTTAAAAACCCCCCCGGGGGGCCCCCCCTTTAAAAAGGGGGGCCCCCCGGTTTTTAAATTTTTTTGTTTTTCCCCCCCGGGGCTTCCCCCAAAGGGGGGGGAAAAAAGGTTTCCGGGGCCCCCCCCTTTTTTTTTTAAAACCCGGGGCCCCCGGGGTTTTTTTTGGGGGTTTTTTGGGGGTTTTTCCTGGGGGGGGGGGGGAAAAAGGGGGGGCCCCGGGGGTTTTTTTTGGGGCCCCCGGGGGGGGCCCCCGGGGGGGGAAAGGGGTTTTGGGGGGTTTTTTTAAAAAAAAAAATTTTAAACCCCCCTTTTGGGGGGGAAAACCGGGGGTTTTTTAAAAAAGGGGGGGGGGGAAAAAAGGAAAGGAAAACCCCCGGGGGGGGGGAAAAGGGGTTTGGGGGTTTTTTTTGGGGGGGGGGAAAAAAAAACCCAAAGGGAAAATTTTTGGGGGGGTTTTTCCCAAAGGGGGGGCCGGGGGTTTTTAAAAAAAACCCCTTTTGGGGGGGGGAAAAAACCCCCCCCCCCTTTTTTTTTTTTTTTTTTTTCCCAAAAAAGGGGCTTTTCCCAAAAAGGGGGGGGTTTTTTAAAAAAAAAATTTTTTTTTTTTAAAAAAAACCCCCCGGGGGACCTGGAAAAAAAAAACCCGGGGAAAAACCCCCCCCCCGGGGTTTGGGGTTTCCCCCTCCTTGGCCCCGGGGGTTTTTTGGGGGGGCCCCCTGTCCCCCCCTTGGGAAAAAATTTTTTTTTTCCCCCCCAAAAATTTTTCCCCCCCCAAACCCTTTGGGGGGCCCCTTTTTTTTTCCCCTTTTTCCCTTTGGGTTTAAAAAAAATTTAAAAAACCCCAACCCAAAAGGGGCCCCGGAAAGGGTTAAAAAAAATTTTTTCCCCCCCCCCCCCCCCCCCTTTTTTCCCCCCCCCCTTTTTTTCCCCCGGGGGAAAACCCCCCTTTTTTCCCCTGGGGCCCCTTTCCGGAAAAAACCCCCAAAAAAGGCCCCCCCGGGGGGGGGGGCCCCCGGGTTTAAAAATTTTTTTTTTAAAAAAAAAAAAACAAAAAAAAAAAACCCCAAAAAAAACCCCTTTTTTTTTTTTTAAAACCCCAAAAAAAGGCCCCCTTTTTTTTTTTTAAAAAAAAGGGGTTTCCCCAAAAAAAAAAGGGGGGTTTTTTTTTTCCCCTTTTTTTTAAAAAATTTTAAAACCCCCTTTTGGGGGAAATTTTTCTAAAAGGGGGGTTTTTAAAAAAGGGGGAAAAAAAAAAAGGAAGGGGGGGGGAAAAACCCTTTTAAAAATTTAAAAGGCAGGAAAAATTTTTGGGGGAACCCCCGGAAAGGGAAAAGGGGAAAAGTTTTTTGGGGGGGGGAAAAAGGGGTTTTTTTTTAAAAAAAAAATTTTGGGGTTTTAAAAAATTTGGGCCCAAAAAAAACCCCCCCCAAAAAAACCCCCCAAAAAAAAAAGGGGGGGGGTTTAAAGGGGGGGGGGGGGGGGGGGGGGGAAGGTTTTTTTAAAAACCCTTTTTTTTCCCCCCCCTTTTTGGGGAAAATTTTTTTTTCCCCCCCCGGCCCCCCCAAAGGTTTGGGGGGAAAAAAAATTGGGGAAAAGGGGTTTTTTTTTTTTAAAAACCCCCGGGCCCCAAAAAAAAAAAAAACCCCCCCGGAAAAAAAATTCCCGGGTTTTCCCCCCCCCGGGGGGGGGGGGGGAAAAAAAATTTTTTAAAAAAATTTGACTTAAACCCCCAAAAAGGAAAAAATTTTTTTTTCCCCCCAATTGGGGGGGGGGGGGAAAAAAAATTAAAAAAAAACCCCCCCCCCCCCGAAAAAAACCCCCCCGGAAAAACCCCCTTTAAATTTTTTGGGGGGAAAAAAAGGGGGAAAAATTTTTTTTTTGGTTTTAAAAAAAACCCCCCCCCCAAAAAAAAAGGGGAAAAAAATTTTTTTTCCCCTTGGTTTTTTAAAAAAATGGGGTGGAAAACCAAAAAAAAAAATTTTGGGCCCGGTTTTTAAAAATTTTTTTTTCCCCCAAAAAAAAATTTTAAACCCCCCCCCCTTTTTTTTTAAAACCCCCAAAAAAGGGGGGGGGTCCCCAAAAAAAAAATTTTTTTAAAAAAAACCCCCGGGGGAAAAACCCCTTTTTGGGAAAAAAAATTTTTTTAAAAAAGGG
>JARBWK010004579.1:0-10033 GCA_030556195.1 Anolis apletophallus
GGTTTGGGGAATAAGCAGCAAAAAGGGGGGCCCATGGAGTGATGTCATAAAAAGAATTTGAGACTTTTTGGGGGCTCCGGGATTGTCTTTGTAATAACATAGCATTTAAAGGGGGGAAAAACTTTAAAAAGTTTTTGGCCTTGTTTAAAAAGTTTAAAGTTTCGGTTTAAATTTCCCCCTGTTCATGAGGGTTTTTTTAGTCTGGTTTTATTCTCTGGGTTTGTTCTCAAGTTCTGGATATTTTGATCAAGTTTTGGGGTTTTTACCTTGTTTCACTGTATTCCCCTCAAAAAAATTTCCCCAAATTTTAATTTCCCCTGTGATTTGATTCATAAACCCGGGGTTGACAGTATATTCAAACTTTGTTTTTTTTTTTTTGGTTTTTAAATTTTTTTTTATTGTTTTCTTCTTATTTTTTTTTTTTTTATTAATAAACTTTACTTGGGTGGATTATCTTCCCCCTGCTTGGTGTCTGAGAAAAAAGGCCCCCAGGATCCCAGTGCAATTCAAAACCAATTTCTCCAAAAACATTGATTGTAGAGTTGTGCGGGGGGGACCAAAATTTCCCAAAAAGGGTATTCCCCTCGGGGAATTTTCAGCCCCTCCCACCCCCCTTTGGCGGTTTTGAAAAAAAGGGCCATTTTTTGCCCACCCAAACCCGAATAACGAGCCAAAAACAAAACCCCGACACGGACAAGTAATTTGGGGGTTAAAATTTTTAAGACCAACATTTTTTTCCCCTATTGGTTCCCCTAACCACTAACTAAGGGGGGGTGCTAGGAATCAATAAATTTTAAAAAATTTTGGGGGGGCGGCCACCGAGGCTGATCCCCCCAAAACACCAGACCAAAACCCAAACCCCAAGGGAAAGGAGAAGGGGGCCCCAACCCCCCCGAGCTTGAGCAGGGCCCCCCCCCCCTTTCCCCAGGGCCATCCAATCCACCTCACTAAAAAACAAAATTTTTTACTGTGGGGTTTAACCAAAACGGCCCCCCCCCAAAAGGGGTCCTTTCCCCGGTGAACCCAAAATTGGAATTTCCCCCAAAAAACCAACCGCCTCTCTATTTAAACTAACCTAGTTAAACAAAACACCAAACCCAAAATTAGCCCTAATGAATTTAGGAGGTGGGCAAAAAATCCTCCCGGCAAAAGCAGCAGTAGGAGTCAAAATACCTCAACCGGCCCCCAAAGGGGGGCCGGGTTGGGCTAAGGGGGGCGGGAGTGGGGGGCCCCGGCTGAACAAGCTAGCAATGGCTTTTGGGGGGCGGCCCCCTCCGAAAAGCTCCGCCCCCCCCAGGGTTCCTTCTGGAACCTTCGCCCCCCTTAAAACCGGGGCAAATCCACCCATCCCAGCAAGCTGGGATGAAATGTGAACCCAAACCCCCCGAATAACGAGCCGACAACAATAACGCCCCCGGACAAGTAATTTGGGGTTTTTCAAATCTTTGGGCAACATTTATTGTTACCTATTGGTTCCCCCTAACCACTAACTCAAGGGGTGCTGGAGATCAATCAACAACCCCAAATTTGGGGGGAAAACACCGAGGCTGATCCCCCCAAAAACACCAGCCCCACCAAACCAAGGGGAAAGGGGGGGGGGGGCCCCCAGCTCACCCGAGGCTTGAGCATGGCCCCCCCCTTTCCCCAGGAGCCCCCCAATCCACCTCATAAAAAGAACTTTCTGTGGGTTTAAACCCCAATGGCCCTCCCCAAAAGGGGGCCTTTCCCCGGTGTGAACCCAAAATTGGGAATTTCCCCCCTAAAACCCAAAACCGCCACAACGGGGGCAGGTGTCTCCTTTTTTAACCCCCACCAATCTTCAAACCCCCCCCAAAAAACCTTGCTGGATGTCAAAAAAACAGGTGGTTGCCCTCATCCTGACAGGTAACCCCCCCTCTCTCCGGGAAAATCCCATGATTTTCCGGATCCCCAAAAAAACTATAGGCACAAATCCGTTGGCACCTTTCCCCGCCCCCTTCCCCCCGTTCACAGGGGTTCAGCCCCCTCGCCAGAGCCGGGGCGCCACCCCGGGCCCCGCATCCTCGGCACAATTGCCGACCACCGATGTGCACCGCGGGCCATGCCCCCAGATTACAACCCGAATGGGGCCCCAGCCTGCAGGTACACCTTTTCCCGGGCAGCAACCCCGGTCATTCCCCCCAAGTGAATGACCAGAATACCCGGGGGGGACCCCCTTCCGTGGAACAACAATGGCCAAAGCCGCCCCCCCCCCAACCTCGTCTGCCCAACCACTGCACATCCAACCTGGATCCCCGGCCCAAACTGTCGTCCGGGGGGTCCCCCGGGGCTGCCTTCCCCGCCCAGTACACATAATTTTTGCCCCAGATCGGGGCCCCCCGTCTCCTAGCGTCGCCCATCGGACCTGAAATAAAAAAATGGGCAACATCAAACCGGGGTTACCAGCTGAACATTACGAACATAAATTTTTAGCGTCCGACCCCCCCCCCTCCCGAGGCCCAAAATTTCTTGATTGCCATACCCCATTGCAGCTGCAGGACCCCGCGCCAATTCTAAGGGGGGGGTTCGAACTTCCCCCCTTCCAAGCCCAAAATTTCCCCGGGCCTTTTGGGGACTGCCCAAAACTAAAATTTTAACAGTGGCGCCCCCTCCAGATGGAAAAAAAAAAAACCGGGACCCATGCCACGAACACCCCCAAAAATTGTGACATACCCCCACCGGACACAACCCCTGTCACTGGCTCCCCCAAAACGGACCGGGGGGCCCCTTCCAGCCTGATCAGTTTTAAAACCCCCGACTTTTTAAGGCCAAAATTGCCCCGACCCCAAAAAAATGTCAGATGGGAGAAGGGCCCTGTAGAGGTTTCCCTTTGGGGTAAAACACCCTCCCCTTTTACTCAAAGGCCCCAAAAAAACGCGGAAAAGGGGACCCCGATGGAAAAAAGCCTGTTGAAAAAAAGTCACACCCCATGACCACCCCGGCCCAGACCCTTCAAAATATCGGGGGGGAAGGGTTCCTGGAGTCAACAGACCTGCCAATTTGTCTGGACCATCCAGCCACCCCAAATTTTTGCGGGGGGAAAATGGGGGGTGGGGCTTGCAGGCCCTGGGGCCGAACCAATAGGCCAGCGCTGACAGTTTAACCCGGAGGGGCGGGCAGCAAGACCCCCTGTGATGAAAAACGCAAAACTGGGCGATGTGGCCCAAAGGCACGGAAAAAGGGCTCGGGAAAAAAAAAACCCTGAACCCCGAAAACCCCGGGGGGGGCCCCGAGTATCCGCGTCGGGAGCGGGGGGGTCGCCAGCGCCATGCCGACCGCCCCTTTTCCCCCCAAACCCGCCAGAGATGGTCTGGCATTTTTTTGGGGGGGACCTTTCGGGCCCAAAAGCCTAAAACGCCCCATCTGCATCGAACAAAAGCGTCAGCCAATGAGTTATCGAGCCCTGCAATGTGGAACCCCCAAAACAATATGTTCCCTTTTTAAACACAAAAGCGTCCCCGCAAACAGGCCCAAAACCCCCTGGGGAAAACGAAAAATTGGGGGGGTTGATAACATCACAGGGCCCCTTTATCACCCAAAAAAAATCACAGTGGAGTTGGAAACCTCTCCCCCAAATGTGCACTGCCCACAAAAATGGAAAAAGAATTCCGAAAACCCCAGCCCCGGGTGAAACCCCCCCAAAACTGTGCCTTTTTTCTCAGGACTTTTTACCCCTGACCCAAAAAAAACCCCCCAAACCCAAAGCCCCGGAGCGTCCATTCCCCTTTCCCCAGGGCATCTTTTACTAGCAATCCTGTCGCCAAAAAATGCCTTTAAAAATTTAAAATAAAAAAAAGCCAAATTTCCAAAATTGTTTGATCCCCTTAAAACCGGATACGATTTGGGGGAAAAAGCGGCCCCGAAATTGCATCACACAACCGGGGGAAAACCCCCTCCCGGGGGCCCCACCTTTTTAAAAGTTCAGGTGACCCTAAAAACACCTGGAATTCTTTCAACGTGGCCTTTTTTTGAGAAAAAACTGCTCGATCCAAAACTTCAGGTCCGCCCCTTTTTTCCAAGGCCCCAACCTGGAATTTGGGTTTTTCCCGTCCCCAACTCAACCCCGGGTCAGGGCGAGGCCGGCCCCCCCTTTTTTTCCCGGTTTAGGGGCCCCCAAACTCTGGGAAGGGGCGAAAACGCGGCAAACTCACAGTCACCTCCCCCAAAAACCAAAAGGAAGTCATCCAAAAATGGCCCCCCCCTTGGCCCGCCTCGGTTCTAGCCCTTTCCAAAACCCTCTCGAGCGGCGACCCCCGGAACAACCCATGGGTAATCGCGATCGATGTAAAAAAAGCCATGGGGCCGAAAACCCAACAAATAAAAAACCCCCTGGGTGGACCGGGGGCAATCAAAAAACAAAATTTATATCACTTTTGCCAATTCCGCCCCCGGGCCCTTTTCGCTTTACTCCCGCACACCCCGGGGCGGGGGAGTACACTTGGGGGGCGTGGGTACCCCTATTCACAGA
This sequence comes from Anolis apletophallus, assembly GCA_030556195.1. Classification (NCBI taxonomy): domain Eukaryota; kingdom Metazoa; phylum Chordata; class Lepidosauria; order Squamata; family Anolidae; genus Anolis; species Anolis apletophallus. The sequence continues at coordinate 4,487 of JARBWK010004579.1, forward strand.
GCTGCCCCTCGGGGGGGGCAAAAGTGAAGAGCGATACTCCCCGTGCCTTCTTAGGCACAATTCCCCAAAACTTCCAAAAAAATCAACTGGGAGAGACTCCCCGGGCCCCACCCGTCCCTCCCTCAACTCTTTGGCAATCTTTTGCCGCCCCCCCCTCCCCATCCCAATTACCGACTTTAAATTTTGGGGGGAAAAAGGGTGGTGCCCTAGGACCCAGGGGGGGAATCCCCGGGCGAGGTGAACCCGGACAACAGATTTTTTCGCGGTTGGGGTTGGGTAAATCTTCAGCCACTGTCCCCGGGGGGGCCCCTTTAACTGGGCTGGGGCCCTTTTGGAAGGGGGGGCAGGCCAAAAGCCTTTTGGCGTATCCCCCTCTGGGATTCCCCCGCCAAAAAGGTTCCCTTCGTACACTGCTTACCCCCCTGCTGCCCGCCGCAGGTTGAACAGGGGGGCAGGTACCTGCACCCCCCTTTCCCGCTGCATTCCCCCGGGGGGAGAACTCCCCACACCTGCCGCTGCCTTTGTGCCTGCCCCCCCCGGGCGGCCGGCCCCAAAAAAACTCGTACCCCTGGTGTTCTGGACCAGGTGCCCGCTGTCCGCCCCGGGCCCCGGGGCCAAAGCGGCATTCATCACGGAAGGGGCCAGAGCTGCTTTTTGAATCGTCCCCCCCGTATCCCCGGTCTCCGCCGCCAGGACCCCCCAAAACGCCCCCGGCCTTAAAAACAAAAGGCCTTCCCATAACCTGACCTTGGCACCATAGATGATGTTTGGGTACCGCACCAATGACTTGCCCTGTGGGCTGGGCATCCACCAGGAAAACCCCCAAAAAATTTGTAACAAAAGACCAAATTTTTTCCCAATTTTCTCCACCTTTTTTTTGTTTCAAATTTTTCCTTTTATTCCAAAACCCCCTTCTCTTTTTTTAAAAATCTTTATAAACAGTGGGGAAAAAAATTAATCTCCGCTGCAAAAACTTCTCCCGGGGGCTTGGGGGCCAAATGGGCCCCCCACGCCGTCTGTTGCGGCGGCAAAAGGGCCCCCACGGTTTTGGGTTCCCCCCAAAACCCGGGGGCAGCTTTGGTGCGCGCCGCCTCCCCCCCTGACCGCCCCCAAAAGGCCCCCTCGCCCGGCCCCCAGGGATTCGGACGATGCCCGACCGCAGCCCCGGGGAAAAAAGGGGAGCCTCCCCCCCCACCCAAACACTCCTCCCCTACCACAGCCCCGCCACCCGGGGGCCAGCGGGCTGGCCCCCCCCGGAGCGCCCCCCCCCGGGAACCCCCCCCCAAGGGCCCCGAAGGGGGTGGGCTCCTCCCGGGGCAGAAGGCCCGGCCACCCCCCGGGCTGGCCCAGCCGTCTGCGTCCCCGGGGCTGCGTCGCCACCGCCAAGGCCCCCCGCCCCGGGCCGGGGCGCCGTCCCGCCACCCCGGTTCAGCCACCGCCGCCCGCCCTTTCCCCCGCTCGCCAGCTCCGGGCTCCCTCTCATCCGGCTGGGGCCCCCAGCCCCCCTCAGCTGGCTCGGGCCCCCCTCCCCCTTAGCCACCCCCCGGCCCTCATCGGTGTCCTCCCCCCTCAGCACCCCGGCCCCCACTCTAAAAAAGGAATGCGAGAGAGCATATCCCCAGCGCCGGGGCCCCCCCGGCCCGCCCCCCCCCTGCCACGGGCCCCCTTTCGGCAGGCCCCCGCCTCTCGAGACCCCCGATCCTGGCCAACATGGCCGCCAGGGCCCCCCGGGGGCGGTCTCCCCATCGTGATGACTCCGCTGCCGGGGTGGGGGGCTTTTTTCCGGCCCCTGCCGGTCCTTTCCCTTCTTCCCAGGGAAAATTCTTCTTGGGCTCCATCCTGCAAGGTAGCACACAACATTCCCAGGGCCCCCCCCTCTGCAAGTGCCACCATATCCGACCCATCCACCCCCGGCCCCTGCCCCCCAAAAATGGGAAGGCGAAGAGAAACCTTCCCCCTTCGTGGACCCCAACCGTACATGTCGGACTGCGGCAGCAGGGGCCCCCCGGCCCCCAACCCTGAACCGAATCACCCCGGGTCCCCCCCCCGACCCCCCCAGCCAAATATAGTGTTCCTACAGGGGGAACTGGAACTGACAGGGGGAGCTCCCCCCTTCTCCCCCTGGAGTCAAAGCTGTTTTAAAAAATAAAACCCCCCTTGGAGCTGCCCGCTTTTTCGGCCCCCGGAAAAAAGGCGGCCGCCCCCAAAGTGGCGCCCGGCCCCCTGACACCCCCCAACCCGGGTTCCTACCCTACCCCCCCGGGGGGCCCCAACCGGGGGCCCCTTTTACCACCTATGGGCCCTTTTTAAAAAAAGGGGCCGCTAAATGGCGGCCCCACCCTAAAAAAGGGGGCCCCCCCCCTTTGGGGTCACACCCTTTTCCTCGGGCCCGGGCTCCAAAATTTGGGGGCCCCCCCCCAAAAAATGGGGCCCCGCTAAAAAAGGGGACCCCGCTTTAAAAGGGCCGCCAACAAAATGGCGACCCCCCAACAATGGCGACCGCCAAAAAAAAGGCGCCCCCCCCCCGCCCCCCGGCCCCCAAAAACGGCCGTCCAAAAAGGCCCCGGCCCCCACCCCACCCGGCCGCCCCCTGGGGCCGCCCCCTAAAAAGGGGGCCCGCGCCCCCCCAAAAAAGCCCCCCCCAAAAAAAGGCGGCCGCCCCCGCCCCCGGCCGCCACAAATGGGGGCCCCTACTGAAAAAGCGGCCGCCACTCAATGGCGGCCCCTAAACATGGGGGCCCGCCACTCAAAGGGGGGCCCGTTTAAAGGCCCCAGGGCGCAAACCCCACCCTGCGGCCCCCCCCCAAATGGGGGCCCCCCGGGGGCCCAAGGGGGCCCCACTCAAATGGCGGCCCTATGGGGGCCCCCCCTCAAATGGGGACCGCCCCCAAAAAATAAGCCCCCCAAAACCGGCCCGGGGGCCGGGGGCCCCCCTGGAGGCCCCAGGCCCCCCCGCAGCGCCCGCCACCCGGAAAACCGCGGCCCCCGGTCCCGGCCCGGTCCCCCCGCGGCGCGACCCGCCCAAACGAGGGGAGAGGGGCAAAAGGGGAACGAAAGAAAGAAAAGAGGGGGGGGGGGGCCCGCAAATGCCCCCGCCCCCCCCCGGGGAACCCCCCGCCCCCACCCCCGGGGGGGGAAAAAAAAGGGGGGAACAAGGGAAAAAAAGGGGGGGCCCCGGCACGGCCCCGACCTCAATCCTCCGACCCAAAACCCCAAAAGTGTCCGATTCCCCCGCTCCTTCCCTTCTTCTTTCCTACTCTCTTCCCCTCTTCTCTCTATTCTTCCCCCCCCCCTCTTCAGTCTTCCTCTTCTTTCTTCCCACTATCCTCCCTTCTTCGGGGTTTTTCTCTTCTCTTGGCCCCCGACTCCTCTGCACTCCCCCCCTCCTCACTCTTGATCTTTTCTTCTCTTTTTTTTTTTCTTCCTTTTTTAAACACTCTTCCCCCCAAACCCCCTTCCCCAACCCCTTCCACCCCTTTTCCCTTTCCCCTTTCTCTTCTGCTCTTTTGGGGCCCCCGGGGCGTGCAGAGAGGGAAAAAAAACCCAAATTCTCCACGCTGAACAAGCTAGCAATGGCTTGTTGGGGCGGTTTCCCCCAACTCCGACGCCAGAAGGTTTTTCCCTTTGGAACCTTAAAAACTCATCGGGGGGGCAAATCCATCTCATCCCAACAAGCTGGGGGGAGAAATTTTTTCAAACAAAAAGGGAAACAAGATTTGATTTTTGGGTTCCTTTTGGGAAACATCCCTTTTTTGGCTAAAGCTTTCATAGTCATAAAACATAAAAAGGGGAAACATCTGGGGAATTTAAGTAAATTAAAAGGCAATAGTAAACGAAAAACCCTTTCCCCAAACTATTTCTGATGGTTTTAGGGGAAATTTTGTCCCAAAATTTCCAAAAAGGGTTTTTTAAAAAAAAATTTACATTTCACCCTTTTTCCCGGTCATTCTAACTAGCAGCAGCATTTCCTTTTTTTAAATCAGCTGTGGGACACTGATACATACTTTTGGTGCAATTTCCTCATCTGGTAACATGTGTCCTTTTAGAAAATGGCTGCACTCTTCCTTTTTTTGCTTATAGTTTTTACGGGGGAAAAAACACAATTTAATGGACCATGGGAGGTAAAGAAAATTTGGAAGATGGATATAAATTCCCCTTTGCAGTACCCTTTTTTTTAAAAAAATAGATTAAATTTTTTTTTCACAATGCCAGTCCCAAAGCCATGTAACCTGTTCTGGTAAAGTAGCAGTATATCGGGGGAAAACTGTTAGAATTTTTCATTATGATCCGCGGGGGAAAACCCCTTCTCTTTCCTTTATTTTCTCTGGATAATGATCTTGGCCACTATATCTTCCTTTATGTCTTGTAGGCCCCTAGAAGATTTTTGACCCCTATAGAGCCCATCATCTTACCTTTTTGCCAAAAATCAGTGGGAAAATTTGTACAATGTGACTGTCCCTTTGCCACCAAATCAAGGCAAGTAAACATAATAAAGAAGGTTCTTTTTTACTCTATTTCAGTTAAAAAAGGGGCAGTAATCAAACAGCAACTTTGTGATAAAAAAAAACTACCGGTAGGAAAACTTTTCTGAAAAAAATTATCATAACATCTCAAACTATTTAAACAGGCAGGAGTAGACTCCCCCCCCGGGGATGCACAGGTTCCACGGCTCTGAACTTGTTTCCGAAGGTTGGCAGTTGAATCCGGGGCGGGGAGCTCCGCGTTAGGCAACCCGCCAACCTGCCCCTTTGAAAACATGCAAATGTGAGCAATCAAAGGGGGAAGCCTTACGTTCCCCCGCAAAAGGGCCCCCATGCCCTTTTGGTGCTCTTTGGCAGAAATGGAGATAAACCCCCCAAGTTGGACACAGACTTAATGTCAGGGGAAAACCTTTTCCCTTTCTAGGGGAAAGAAAAATGCTTTTTTGAAAAAAAAATTATAAGCTTTGGGGGGGATGGATGCTGATAGAAAACCAGATTTGATGTACAAAATTTTTTTATTAAATTTTTTTCGGATGATTTTATCTGTCTTGGGGGGCTCTCCTGGACTGGGCTGTAATACTGCTTTTTTTTTCCGTTGTCTGTAATTTTCCCAGATTTGAACAATTTGGGTTATTATGTTTTCCCTCCCAATTGGAAAATTGTTCATAAGCACCGGTCTGATCCTCTCTTCTTTGGTCGTGACAACTCACCAGGCACCAACCGGAAATATAGTTTTCAAGGGAAAACCTTCGGGGTTTTTTGGATCTTTCTGAAAAGGGGTAAAACATTGCAATTCTTTTGGAAAAAACAAAAAAAAAAAACAATAGTGTTTACCTTTTTTTTTGGGGGAAAGGGATGAACTCTAAAGACGTATTGACAAGATGAAAAATAAGTTTCAGTGACAGCTATGTAGGCTATAATTTCTTCTTTCATCTCTTTAAAAAAGGCAGTTGACCCTTTAAAATTGAGAAAAAAAAGGTTCCTATGTTATTATGGGGGGGAAACCCAAAAACAAATTTATTAAAGGTGCTGGCTGAAACTAGTTTGAAACAAATGTTGCTTTGAT
>JARBWK010004580.1:0-10032 GCA_030556195.1 Anolis apletophallus
AACGGTTAATTGAGTCTACCTCTTCCTTCTAATGGGAATGCAGGCAGGCACACACTCACAAGCGTGTGACTGTCAGCGTGTCCTGCGAGTTGGAATCCCCGGGCAGGCATTGCCATGGAAACCGCAATGCACGCCTTCCTCTGGTCAACCCCACCCAGTCCTGTCCTGTTAGTCGATAATTTTATTTATTTATTTATTTATTTATTTATTTATTTATTTATTATTCGGGCTTCTATGCCGCCGACTCCCTGAGGCTCGCGGCGGCTTACAGGAGCCGAAGGGCACAGTAAAATACAGGCAATAAGCAGTTAAAAACAATTAAAAACAACAGCAGTACAGTAATTAATAACACAGTTAAAACAATGAACAGCACATCATCCTCAGAAGAACGAATAGATGGCGGGGCATGAGCAGGACTTACTCACCAAAGGCCTGCTTAAACAGGTATGTTTTACAGGCCCGTCTAAACGGGAGCAAGTCCTTCATAGCCCGAGTTCCGGCCGGGAGGGCGTTCCACAGCGTAGGTGCTATGACAGAGAACGCCCTCCGGCGGGTAGCAGTCAGCCTTGCGAGTTTAGCTGAAGGTATCTCCAGGAGATTGGAGTCCTCAGACCGAAGTGATCTCGGAGGGCAATATGGGGTGAGACGGTCCCTCAAATACGCTGGCCCCAGGCCGTGTAAGGCCTTAAAGGTGAGGACCAACACTTTGAAGGTGATCCGGTGCTCAATTGGCAGCCAGTGCAGATCCTGCAAAACAGGTGTTATGTGGGCGCCAGCTGGCGTGCCAGACAGGAGCCGGGCGGCAGTGTTCTGCACTAGCCTGAGCTTCCGGGTCACCGACAGAGGAAGGCCAACGTAGAGCACGTTGCAGTAATCCAGCCTTGAGATGACTGTGGCTTGGATCACCGTGGCCAGATCGTTCAGGGAGAGATAGGGGGCCAGCCACCTTGCCTGTCGCAGATGAAAAAAAGCGATCTTGCTGACCGCAGAGACCTGGGCCTCCATGGTCAGCTGGGAGTCCAAATGGACCCCCAGGCTCTTTACGGAAGGCGATGGGCATAACACCGCACCGTCCAGGCTCGGAAGCTGGACATTAATAAGGGACAGGGCCTGAAAAAACGGGACACACATTTTAGGCCCAAAATAAGGGACGTCCCTTAGAATAAGGGACATATGGCAACCCTAGCCCCTCCTTACCCTCTGAGGCTGCAGACCCATCTCCGTCCTGCTTGAGCTCCTTCTGCTGGAGGCTCTGGGTGGTGCCTGAGTGAGATTCAGGGACATCGGGGCGGACTTCAACGCAGTTATTTTGCACCTGGAAGAACACAGAGTATTCCAGAAGTAGTATGATGATTTTTTTTAAAAAAAACCACAGAGCTGTTTTCAAAAAATGTGCCAAGACATACGGATGGCCCTCAAAATGGCCAGAATGAACTGAGCAAAAGAAAAAGTAGCGCAAACGCTAAGCAGTGCAATAAATCACACTATAAGTATATATGTGTATGAAGAAAGAATCACAGTCTACTCTAGTGGATATACACACATATAATCAATAACAACTGCATATATAATATCATCACAAATGCATGAAAGAATCATAGAAACATAGAAACATTACAAGTGACTTCCGGTCAGCGCTCGCAGCGGTCGGTCGCACCTTTGGGTAGCTCCAGAAAGCCCAAGGGCGAATGCAGGAGGAGAGTCGGTGAAAGCACACTTTCACCCCAGTTGGTTCAGTCTCCGAACAACTGGCTGACTGCCCGAAGATCCACAACAAGGTGGGAACCAGCCTGGATAAGAACTGGCTTCCCCCGGGATTGAGGACTGAGAAGGGCAAGGACTTCCCCCGCACCAAACAGGCTGCAACGGCAGCTTGAGTACGACCGCCGGAGCATTTTAATGGGGAACAGTGAGTACTGAACGCAACGTGTATTCAAAGAACCCCCCCCCCTCCCTCACAAAATAAATCCTAGTTGAAACGAGACCGAGGACAAGCCGCTCAGAAGCTGAAAAGGTTCAACTTGCCCCGGCGAAGGCTCCCGCAGGAGGAAAAACCGCCGTATACAACCCGTGGGGCTCTCTGTCACTCAGAAGAGACGGAGACTCTAAAACTCTTTAGAACATTTCTTTTCTAAGAGAAGTCCAACTTTCTGGATGACCGTGCTGACTTAACAGTGAGTGCAAGGTGGTGGAAGACCAACACCCTGTTTCAAGTCTTTATTATTTACTTTGACTCTACTCAGAGGGATACTACAGGAGCAGAACGGCATATCAGAAAACCGCCCTCTCTTAAAGGGACAGTCCTCAACAGATAATAACTCACACAGACCCATATAGACCTTTAGGAGTTGTAGCTGAAGCCCACTGCCTGCCGGAGGAAGAGAAGGGCGGAAACGCGGGCGGAAGCAAGTGCGGCAAGACGAGACGTAACGGGACGCAACTGGCAAGGCGCACTTGTGCTGGGACGCCGCTGCTCTGCTTTACGACGCAGCTAAACAAACTGAGCCACGGAGAAAGTTGATTGCCAAGGGATAGAAGGAGAAGCCTTCAGCACTACCGGACTTCACCGGACCGGACAAAGAAGCCCCCTTCTCGGCAGACCTGCCCGGACTGTTGAGAGGAGAGCAAGGTGAGCACTCCATCTCCCCGTCATTAGGGAGAAAAACAGTGACGAACGAAAGCGACGGTGGAAACCCAGGGAAGCCCATCCAGGTTGAAGCACCCAAGCCAGAAGGCTAATCAAGGAGTAAAACAAAATAAAATAAAATAAAAACAGCCGCCAACCCGGCAGGTGCCAACGCGGTGTGGGAATGGCCACAAAAGGGAAGGTGGACATTATGAAAGAACAAGGCAAACCTTCCAAGACTCCAGGGAGAAAGAATTCAGGACAGACAGAGCTAACCCTGGAAGACCTACTGGCTGAGATCATGAAGATATCTGCAAGGCAGGTAGAAATGGCAAGCAAACAAGAGGAGCACGACAAGCTTCTAAGGAATCAGGAGCATCTGATAAAGGAGGAACTGTCAAGCCTCAAGAAAGAACTAAAGGAAGAAATCTCAACAATTAACAACCATCTTTCCATCATGCAGAAAGAAATAACAGAAATAAAACAGAAAGGTCTCACGATGGAATCTAGACAAGGCTCTTTAGAGGAGCACCTCAAGATGAAATGCGGCATCCTGAATAAAATGAACAAAAGATTAGAAGACCATCAAGAACAACTGGAATATAAAGAAAAAGAATATGAATTAAGATTCCGTAACGTGGAGGAGGCGGAACAGGAGGACATCAGAGAGGTGATGGCGGAAATACTAGCTGAGGCGCTAAATGTCCCTCAGATTGAGGTATACAAAGAATTGGACAGGACCTACCGCCTCACAACCAATTATTCCAGAAAACATCAATCGATTCGTGACGTCCTAGTGCATTTTAACAGAAAGGTGCTCCGAGATCAAGTCCTTAGATATTGCTCCAGAAACTCACTATCCTACGAGAAAAGAAAGATTATGGTCTATAAGGAAATTCCGGCTATAACCCTGGAGAAAAGGAAAAAGTACTTTTTTCTGACGGACGAATTAAAAAAAAGAGGTATTAAATTCCGGTGGGAAAGAAAGGAAGGTCTAATGCTGACTCTAAAAGGAAACCGAATCTGGGCCACCTCTGAGGAAAAAGCCAAGTCCGTCTACAGGAAAATCATGGAAGAAGAACCATCTCCTGAACCCGGCAGGGGAAAAAAGATACAGAGGAAGGAAGTGAAGAGGAGGAAGAAGCCGACCTGCAAGGGGGTGCAGAGAACCAGAGATCAAATCACCAGGAGAACCACTCCCGCACAGATGAAGGGGACGGAAAGAGACAGACGAGGCTCCAGGCACAAAAAGAACTGAGAAGGTTCTATAATGGGAATTAAGTGTTTTTGCAACAATTTAAATGGGATTAATATTCAGAAAAAACGGAAAAGAGTCTTTAATTTTTTGAGTAACAAAAACTTAGATATAATTTCTCTCCAGGAAACCCACATTCGGGGAAGGGATGCGAGGTACCTTAATTTTAAGAATCTGGGAAATCTGTATTACTCTTGTGATGAAAAGAAAAAAAGAGGGGTAGTCATGTATATAAAGGATTCTCTGAAAAGTAGCCTGGCGTTTAAGGACATGGAGGGAAGAATGGTGGGAGTCCTATTAGAATGGGATGCTAAAAAGATCCTTGTCTGCAATATTTACGCGCCGAATGGGCCAAAAATTAAATTCTTAAAGGAGTTAAAGTGTAAGATAGAAAAGACGGAATATGATGATCTATTAATTATGGGAGACTACAACGGGGTGGTGGACAAAAAATTGGATAGATCCAGTCTAAAAACCAAAGATAAAAGAGCGGGTCAAATCCCACAAGAGGGAAAAAGGATCCTAGAAGAGCTAGGTCTGAAAGATGGGTGGAGAGAGCAGAACCCTACATCAAAAGATTACACATGCTACTCCAGCAGGCACTGCTCATGGTCAAGGCTTGATATGGCCTGGGCCACAAATAACATACTGACTAAGATAAGTAAGATAAAAATCCTACCGCAGCAGTTCTCTGACCACAACCCGTTTGAATTTCAAATAGGGCAGAAGAAATTAACTCCAAGGAAGTGGACACTTAAGGAAGATCTCTTGAGGACAAGCGACCAAAGAGAAAGGTGTAAGTCAGCCATTAACGATTATTTTGCTTTGAATGCTCACCAGGGTACTCATACCCACACAGTCTGGGACGCTAGTAAAGCCGTGCTACGGGGTTTTTTCATCCAGGAAAATAGCATACAGAAAAAATTAAAAAACAAGGAGGAGGCAGACTTGCTAACCCAAATTAAAGGGCTCGAACTCATATCAAAAAGGAACCCCTCAAATAAAGGATGCAGACGCCAGCTAAAGGTGCTAATGAAACAAAAAGAAAAAATTGAGACAGATAGGATTGAATGTAACCTAAGATTTCTTAATCAGAAACATTTCCAGAATGCAAATAAGCCGGGTAAATGGCTGGCGGCTAAGATCAGGAAAAAGAAGCAGGCAAACCATATCACCCAGATAATTGAAAATGGGAAAACTTACAACTCAGACATACAAATCAAGGATAGATTCCAGAAATATTATAAAAGGCTATACTCGAAGGATGACTCAAACTGGGACCAGGCCCAAAGGTACATTTGTGAGCTAAACCTCGATAAGATCCCAGAGGAACAAAGAGAGCTGCTAAATCATGAGATATCTAGGGAGGAGCTGAAAACAGCAATTAAAAACCTAAAATCCAATAAGGCCCCTGGGCCGGACGGCTTCACGGCACTTTACTATAAACTTTTTGAGGAAGAGTTAGCACCACATCTGTTAGAAACAATGAATGAGAGTATTAAGATCAAAAAACTCCCAGATTCCTGGCTAGAGGCAAGCATTATAGTAATCCATAAAGAGGGCCTGAGTAAATCAGAAACGAGGAACTATAGACCCATATCGCTCCTAAACCAGGACTATAAAATATACGCAAAGATCCTAGCTGAGAGATTAAAGAGCTTTCTGGGAGGGTGGATCAAGCAAGATCAGAAGGGCTTCCTTCCAGGAAGATACCTCAAAGAGAACGTAAGAATCGTAATAGACTCACTGGAATATTATAGAGCAAATATCCAAAAAAAATCCGCTCTGCTCTTTATTGATGCAGAAAAGGCCTTCGATAGGGTCGGCTGGAACTTCCTGCTCCTCCTTATAAGAGAACTAGATATGGGCCACTTGTTTTCCAATGCAGTTGAAGCAATATACACACAGCAATCGGCAAACATAATAATCAATGGGACACCATCAGACAAATTCCAAATCCAGAGAGGAACCAGGCAGGGCTGCCCCCTATCGCCGCTCCTTTTATACTGGCACTGGAACCTTTATTAGAAAACATTAGGAGGGACAAATCATTGAAAGGCCTGACAATATTCAAAGAGAGTCTGAAGGTAAGAGCATACGCAGACGATTTGGTCTGTTTTGTGGAAGACCCGGGAGAATCGATTAGTCTATGGTTCAATAAAATAGAAGAATATGGTAAGGCCTCGGGCTTTAAACTAAATAAAGAAAAAACCAAAATGATAACGAAAAACCTAGATAAAAAAGAGATTGAGGAATTGGAAAAGAAGGAGGGTATCCTCACGACAAAGAAAATAAAATACCTAGGAATAATCATCTCTCCAAAAAATCTTGATTTAGTAAAAAATAACTATGAGACCACTTGGCGGGAAATCCAAAGAGACTTGGCCAAATGGAAGTTTCTGAATCTCTCATTGGTAGGTAGAATAGCGTTGATTAAGATGAATGTACTTCCAAGGCTTCTTTTCCTTTTCCAATGTATACCAGTACTGTTGAATGCCGATATTTTTGAAAGATGGAATAAAGAAATCAGAAAATTCCTGTGGTCGGGCAGAAGACCAAGGATTAGCTGGAAAAACCTAACGGATGAGACAGATAGGGGCGGGCTTGGGGCGCCCGACTTTAGGTGTTATTACGAGGCCTGCTCCTTAGAGTGGCTAATGGACTGGACCACGCTAAGGGACCCCATGCTGCTCGCCCTCGAAGGGTTTGACCTGAGGGCGGGCTGGCATGGGTACCTTTGGTATGGCAGAGCAAAGATCGAAAAAAACTTCAACGCACATTGCTTTAGGAAGCCCCTCCTGAGGATTTGGCAAAAGCACAGAGAGAGACTTTTTGATAAAATCCCCAAATGGCTTTGTCCCTTAGAAGCGTATGGCAGGAGACAGTATGGGACCAATAGCCGTTTGAGATACGAAGAGATACTGAAAAGGCAGGGGTCGACCTTTATAGTGAAAGATCTCACGGAACTAAGGGGAGTGGATGGCAGCCTCGATTGGTTCCAACACAGACAAATTTTTGATATATATCAAAAGGATAAAGCCTTAGGATTTGAAGAATCTAATCAATTCTGGGATGTGGTGGCTGCTAAAGAGAAAGGGAAGATCGCAGCATTATATAAAAAACTGTTAGAGTGGAGTACAGAAGAGGAGACAATAAAAACCTGTATGGTCAGGTGGGCACAGGATTTAGGACATGCGATTCCCCTGAGACGGTGGGAAAGGCTGTGGAGAAAACACCTTAAGTTTACGTACGCTTACGATCTCAGGGAAAACAACATCAAAATGTTCTATAGATGGTACCTGACACCTGACAAAATCGCTAAATACTGCCCAGAATATAGCAATAGCTGCTGGAAATGTGGGAAGGCTGAGGGAAAGTATATGCACATGTGGTGGGGATGTAAGCGGGTGAAAAAATTCTGGAAAAAAGTGTACAGGGCAATGAAAACTGCGCTAGACATCGAATTTGCATTTAGAGCAGAGTATATGCTGCTAGGGCTGTTGGACTTTACCCTGGAAAAGAATAAAGAAAAATTGTTTATCTTTTGTATTACCGCAGCGAGACTGGTACTGGCAAAACGCTGGAAGGGCAAAACTCTCCCAAAAGAAGAAGACTGGCTACTTAGGCTACTTGACATAGCCAATATGGACTGTCTTACAGGAGCACTATCACAAAATATAGAGAGTACGGATTGGTCACCAATTTTGGACTTCCTGAAGAACAACAAGAAGATGGAAATTAATAAGAAATTTTATTTAGGACTTAAGTCTGACGGCTAAGACAAGAGGATTTATTTGTTCTTTCTTTTGAATATAACAAATTGCAAATCAGGACGGTCGTCCAGGAGTTGGAGGGTGGTGGTGGAGGAAGTCTGGGGTGGAGGGCGGGATAGGTAGGAGGGAGGGAGGTCGGGGGGGAGTGGATATCGGATTGTTTTTTTTGTATGTATTGTTGATTTTGTCCATGTGTCGTTGTCCTTTCTTGTTTTAATATGAAAATCCTAATAAAATTCATTTTAAAAAAAAGAAACATTACAAGTATACATTCATGTTATAGTGAAATCACATTCATAGTAGTAGAATACAAGCGGTGGCTGGGCTCACATGGGAGTGAGCCAGGACGCCCAGGCTCCGAAGAGAAATGTTGGAAAGGCAAAGGCACAGTCCCGGACGCCTTCCCAACACAGTGTAAATGTTCAAAATAAAGTTCAAAGAATAGATATTCTCACAGATGAAGGGGAGGGCGTCAAGGGGCCGACGAAAAGGGTCCCGCGCGGCTTTGTTTCACCCCCGTAGCCGCGGGGGTTCCTCAGGGCCGGGGGCGTGGCCTAGATGCCGAAATCTCGCGAGCGTCCCAATGAGACCAGGACACTAGAGGTACAGTAATACATGAATTAAAGTATGCGAGTGCTATATAAGCTGCATAAATACAAATATATAAGGCGCAACTTGAGAAAGGGAACAGTCAGGGTCACAGGGAAAATGTCTGAACAATATAATGCAAAAGAGACAGGCAGGTACATACCAACGCCGGGAGCAACAGGAGCACCGCAGATGGAAGCAGTATCCGTAGATACTGGGCAAACAGCACTGCGGTTGGGGTGATTAACCCTTAAGTAGTCTCTAAAACAGGTGTGGCAGCTACACTAATAATTCACTGACGGATAACCGGTTGTTGAGGCCTTGGGGGGTCTCGCTGTTTAGGGAAATTATCCATTTATTTTCAAGACGTAATAGGGTCCTTTTAATGTCAGAGTGGGGCAAAGGATTGATCTTTTCAAGAATGGTCACTGTGAAATTATCATATCTATTGCAGGTTTTGAAGTGCATGTATAGAACACAATTGTCATATCCAGTATGAAAACGTGACCTATGTTCACAGACCCTATTTTTTAATTCTCTGGTGGATAAACCAACATAAAGACCCCCACAACAGCCACAAATTATGCAGTAAATTATATTTTTAGAATTGCAGGTTGCCCAAGTGCGGATTTTAAATATTTTTTTATTGTGGGGATTCTGAATTTGTGTGATGGGAGAAATGTGAAGATAGTCACCAATCTGTGGCCTCTAGTGAGCTCTATACCGGGCCTTGAAAATCCACCACTTATAGCTTTCAAAAGAACTCAAAATCTGAGAGATCTACTTGTACATACCAAAGATGACACTACAGATAACCGTCCCCCCCTCATCCCCCTCCCTTTTGGAACCAAGAAGTGTGGCAAATGCAGTATCTGTAGGCACATTTCTCCCATCACACAAATTCAGAATCCCCACAATAAAAAAATATTTAAAATCCGCACTTGGGCAACCTGCAATTCTAAAAATATAATTTACTGCATAATTTGTGGTTGTAGTGTGATTTATTGCACTGCTTAGCGTTTGCACTACTTTTTCTTTTGCTTATTGTATAGACGGAACAGTCGACTTTCCCCCAGAATGAACTGAGCTCACCGTCTGCTCTTCCTGCGTCTTCTCTGCCTGGCTCAGGAGGAAGCCTTCTGCCAGGGCCACCGCCTGGGAACTGGTCTCTGCCCCACATTCCCTCACCCAGGACGACATCTCGGAGGGAAGGAGAGCCAGGAGCTGCTCAAAGACCACCAAGTCCAACATCTCCGCCTTGGTGCGCCTTTCTGGTTGGAGCCACTGGCGGCAGAGAAGGTGCAGCCGGCTGCAAACCTCCCGAGGTCCTGACGTCTCCCTGTAGCCAAAGCCCCTGAATTGCTGGAATCGGAAATCTGGAGTGAGCGCTTCCTCTGGCAGGCTCTCCTGGGTGGCTCTCTCCTCGAATGCTCCACTCGGCTTGGCCTGAATGAGGGAAGGGCCTTTTCCCAGGCCGGGCTCAGAAGAGTCTTTCCCTCCCATCTTCTCAGGAAGACCTTGCGCTGATGCCAGGATCTCCTGCAAGGCAAAAACATTGGGAAATTACTGAGGGTATAAAGAAAGGGGCAGGAAAAGCAAGCAAGGTGTTGGATGGGATAGAAAGAAAATGGGGGAAACAAACCCAGTCCCATTTTAGCATATCTCTGAGGCCATAAATGATGCTGCTTTTCAGTCCTTATACACCACTTACAAGATATTTTGGTGTCCAGAGAAAACAAGGCAGCACCTACTTATGCTTGGGATAAACTCTAGTTCACACCAGCAGTTCC
>JARBWK010004581.1:0-10028 GCA_030556195.1 Anolis apletophallus
TCGGCCGCTACGTCCCATCCCGTAACCTAAGATCATCCGGGAGGCCCTGCTCTCGCTCCCGCCGACCTCTCAGATGCGGTTGGTGGGGACGAGGACAGGGCCTTCTCGGTGGTGGCCCCCCGCCTGTGGAATGCGCTCCCTACGGAGATACGGGTCCACCTCATCCCTCCTGACATTCAGGAAGAAGGTGAAATCCTGGCTCTGGGATCAGGCATTCCCTCACCAGCACTAGGCAGCATGTGAGACGGAATTTTAATGGGAGGGAGGAAGAGGGTCAATGTTTCTAGGGTTGAATATTGTTTTAATTGGAATGATTGTAGATGTGTTGAGGGATTGATTTTTAATGCCATAATGTTTTAATGGGTTGTGGGGGTTTGGGTTTTTACGCTGTTGATGTGGCATCGAATTGTGCCTGCTGTAAGCCGCTCTGAGTCCCCCCTCGGGGGTTGAGAAGAGCGGGGTAAAATCCTGAAATAAATAAATAAATAAATGTATTACTGTGTTAGAGTGTCATTTTGGTTGGTGGTGTGCCCCAGGATTTTGTAAATGTAAAAAATGTGCCGCGGCTCAAAAAAGGTTGAAAAACACTGCTGTAAACACTAAAAGAGGAGAATCCTTCCATTTCCCCTTTTTTGGTGCATAGGCCAGGTCCAGTCTCATCACTCAGGTGGCCCTAGCACCCTCCTGATACAATATTGTCATGCTCCCAAGCACTCCTGATGGCAGAGCAGAAACTATTAACTTTATCAGCACTGACAGCCATTCGCAGTGCCACTTTCCCTGCCAACAGCACCGACAGGGAAAGTTGCAGGTTCGAATCCGGGGAGAGCGTGGATGAGCTCCCTCTGTCAACTCTGGCTCCCCATGCAAGGACATGAGAGAAGCCTCCTACAAGGATGGTAAAACATCTAAACATCCGGGCATCCCCTGAGCAATGTCCTTGCAGACGGACAATTCTCTCACAACAATTCTCTTCTCTCCCCCTTTCTCCTTGCACTACAAACAAGATCTGTGCAGTGTGCATAGGCATTTCTTTAATTGTTTCCCAATTAGTTCCATCAAACACTCTTCATCCATCTGCCACTGGCCCAGCCCATCTGTCAAATTTCATAACACAGTGCATCCAAAAATTTGCCCATGCCTGATATATATACATTATATATCTATATCTATCTATACACATAATAAAATGAAAATGTGTGTGTGTGGCTAAGGTGTCCACTTACACAGGCAGGCTCCCACTTCCACAAACAGCTATAGCTCCCACTACTCAGGAGACACCAAAGGCCCTCCCTCCAATGACATTGCAGGTTATAGTGAGCACCATGAACATCTACAAGAGCCCTGCCAATGTCCTCCACAGATGCCATTCTGCCCACCACCCAAGTGAAGGCTTACAGGACAATTTCATCTAAGATTTTATGTGTTTCCTCCACCATAGACATCCCAGCAGGCCCGGATCAACACCTTTTTGCGCCTTAGGCCACAGTTTGGAATTAGGCCTTCCCCCGCCTCGCGCTGCCGCATTAGGACCTTCCAAAGACCCCTCGGGAAGCAGGCAGGCAGCCCACCCACACACATACACCGTCCCGGGCGTTACGGGGACTACAGTGGGGAGGCCGCTCTGCTCCAAAGGGAGAAGAAAGAGAAGAGAAGGCGGGAGGCCCTGGGCGGTGGTGCCATCGTCGGGGCTTCAGTTTCGGTTTGGGAGGCTGGCTGGGTGGGTGTCCGGGCAGCCCTTCTTTTATGGCTTCCGGGGTTGCGCGAAGTGGGGCTGTCCATGGGGGAGCATTCGAAACAACCAAACAGCATTCAGAATTGAAAGATGGCGACTGCTGTGGAGCTCCCTTTGGGTGAGCTCCGGCATGGCCTCTTTGATTCCCTGGATATATCGGGCCGATCCCACCGCCCCCTCCTCGGGGAGATGGAGGTTGATTGCCAGACCCAGAGGGTCACCTTTGGCGACCCACAGACCCCGGAGAACGTAATCTGGCTGGGAAAGCATCTGAACTACCAAGGAGGGACGCCTAAGGCGCCCAGGAATGGCTGGGTTATCCGACCCGGTAACAGCTTCGGGTGCGCGCTTCCTGAGAAGGTTCGGTGGGAGACCGCTGAGCAAAAGTCTGCCCTTACCACCCTAACGCCCCCCTCGAAGGCAGGGCCCCTCCCAGCTCGGGAACTAATCTCCCTGAGAGGTGTGGACCCCTACGGAGCAGCTCCCCACGGAGGCCACGACGAGAGGGCCAGGATGCCACCTCCGACCAACCTGACTCCAATGCCTACGCACTGGGAAGCAGCTTGCCGGTGCCCCTTGAATCCCAGTACCCCTGGAACCACCTCCTGACCAGCTGGATCCCGGTCAGCCTGATCCCTGTCTGATCGCTGAGCTCATTCTAGAATACAATGAGCTCGCGTCCCCATGTGGAGAAGTTCCGAGAGAGGTTCGGTGGTCTGTGGAGCTGACGGGCATGCCATGCCCCAGCTTCCCCGGATCCTCCAGGGTGATGCGCCTGGCAGACCCCCAAACAGGCCAGCCCCACCATGAACCCCAACTAGACCTCCGTGGTGACCCAGACTTTGCCTGGGACCACTCATGGGACTTCCCCACTAGCTCCGAGGGTGGCCCAACACCTGCCCCTGCCAGGGAGCCGGTGGCATCGCTGAGCCTAACCCCGGGGCCAGGACGACCTGCGACGCGCCGGAGCCCGAGCTCTGACGACCAGGGCAATCTTCCTACCTGCCCGGCCCACATCGAGAGGCACCCGGTGCCCCGGGGACCACCAGCCGTGTCTGGAGGACCCACTGGAGGATTTTGACATTACGGCCATCTTGGCGTTCCCCCGGAACTCCCAAGCCCACCGGCGCCGTGCCGCGAGGAGCTGGGGGAGTCAGCTGGAGATGGAGCGGCCCAACATGGCAACCGGCCTTGAAGACGCTCCACTCCACCATGTGTCCGGCCTCGAGGATGGAGCAGGACCCGGAGATGGTTGCCCCCCGGAAGTCCCGCCTCCGGAGGACTCCATTCCCTCTGAGACCCCGGAAGTAATTCCCGCACGGAAGTCCCGCCCCTGGAGGACCCCAATGTCAACACAGTTCCTGTCCGGAAGCAGCAAGCCACCCGTAGGAGGGGCGGCAGCGCCCGAACACGGAGGCATCGAGCCGAGTGGGAAGCAGGAGGGCCCCTTGCCGAGAGGACCCGAGCCCCCGGGCCCAGGCCCCCATCGGCCCATCGGATCAGCTGGAGGGTGGAAGAGACACCCAGCACCAAGGTTGGCTAGGCCGGGAGGATTCCCGGACCTTTCGACCAAGGACCTTCTGGAGCTCCAGCTATCGGCAGCTGGAATCCAGAGTGGCAACCTCAGCAGCAAGGACTGCTGCCTTGGACAGCCTGCGGACGCTTCCGACCACCCAGGGCAGATGACTTACCAGCAGTCTGCCCTCTCTGCCCTCCGCCCGCACCCTAGTGCCAGCGATCCTGTTGGGCCCTCCCCACCTGCCTTCTTTTGACGGCGGGGTGATGTCTCAGTAGGTATCGCTGTTGGCTTCTTTCCTCCCTCCCTCCCTCCCTCTTCCCCATCCTTGTGTTCTTTACCCATGTCTATTGTACTTTTGTGTTTGTTGGTGTTGCCACTGGGCACCCAAATTCTGTAAACCACTTAGAGCCTTCGGGATGAAGCGGTATACAAATGTGAATTAATATTTTTTAAAAAATTAATATTCAAAACAACCAAATAGGTAGAATACTATACCTTAGGGATGAAATTACCTGCGCCTCCTCGGGAGTCATTTACACTATCCAATGCTGCTGTGGCTGCAATCGCCATTATACTGGGATGACCTCCAGGTGTCTTAGAACAAGGATTATGGAACACCTTTCTAGAATTAGATGTGGGTCCCTTGACTCTGGGTTTTACCAGCATTGTGCAGAAAAGAAAATTGATCCAAACATGCTAAAGGTGACAGGTTTAGAAAAGGTGCGTTTCCCCCCTCATTGTGACAAACAGAACATCTTGCTAAAAGTTGAAAGAAAATGGATTTTATTGGTATCTAGCGAGCCCCCTTTGGGCTCAATGCAAACCCAGTTACTCTCAGTGCAAACCCTGTTACTGTGAATTCACCTGTGTTGAATTTGGCTATATAAGCTAGCTTCTCCTGTAACCCGGTGCTGATTGCAGCCCGGGAGATAACTCACAAGAGCGATCTGTATTGAAACGCGGAACGCGGTATGTATGTACTCTCTGCATGCTATTATGTTTCACTGTCATTATGTACCTGTATATTGTATTATATGCGTTGCCACCTATGTCATGTATTCACTGTATGCTATTCCATGCCTAGAAATCTCTCGTTTCGACTTTGAGTCTAAATTGGTCTACTACAATACTGGGAGGAGCGGTCAGAAGTGATCAGCGTCCTGAGGAAGCGATTTACGCGAAAACGGCCATCTTGGCGTCGTCAGCTTACCTCTAGCCGTTGGCGCCTGCCCACCATAGCAGCCACCAGCGCTGCCACCTACCAAGGTTCCCCTATTGACTTAGTCGCAGGTCCATGGGTCACTACACCCAGGACTTCACTAAGGGTTACTCAGTGCCAAGTGGAATACTCCTTCGCCCAACCATGTATATGGGCTTGTGATTTATGCTCATACTGTGTATTAATCACATGATTGATTATTTGCATTACATTGTACTGTTTGTAATATTGTTCTGCTATTGAGCCTATACTGCCATACAATATAGTGGTTTTTATCTATATATGCTATGTCTTGGTATTCCTTTGACACTGCCCCTTTAAACATTGTGGTTTAGCAGTGTGTATAGAAGTTGCAATAGTGATTACTTTCTCGTGTATTGAAGGGTACTGGGGAGGGGCCTGGCCCCGAGAACCGAGCTTCTTTCTTGGAAAGAAAGATGGAAGGACGGAGCTGCCCGCCTCACCCAACCAGGCCTCCTGGCCTGGAAGGCCCACCCGGGGTTATCCCTGCAGGTGGAAACAACAACAACAATCCCACTCTGCCTCACGGGATTCTCATTGGTCCCTGGGTGGGGGGGAGGGCCAGCCTCCGCTTCAGGAGCCAATCGTGACCAGCATGGGCTGAAGGAAGAGGCCTCCTCCTTCAGCCCATGCTGGTCGCGATTGGCTCCTGAGGCTCTGCAGCTGCTGCCCTCCGCGCACCCAGCGCGAGGCCGCAGAGCCACCTTCGAGGCCGCGGGGCATGCTCCTCCTCTTCCTCCTCATGCTGCTGCTGCCTCATGTGGAGCCCTGGTCACGTGGTTCACCCTCCGCTGGGTCACGTGGGGGCTGGCTCACGGCTGTATTGTCTGCAGGGTGCCAAGCAGGGAGCCCCCCCCCCCCTCCTGCCTTCCTTCCTATTGGGTACCAGACGACAGGAGCCAATCGCGGCACAATTTTTTAATTATTTTATAACATTTTTTATTTTTTATTTTTATTTTGGGCCGTGATCTGGCGCCCCCCAACTCTCGCCCCTAGGCCATGGCCTCGTTGGCCCTATGGGTAATCCGGGCCTGCATCCCAGTGTTTCTTACTCTCTCAATTGGTGTTGAATTTGCATGACCCTGCCACTGTCTCTTCCATATCTCTTTTCTATTATTTTCTATGGTACACAGCAAAGAGATGAATGGATCAGCAACTGAACATACTAGAGAGACCTCACAGCCTCTGAGGATGCCTGCCATAGATGCAGGCGAAACGCCAGGAGATAATGTTTCTAGAACATGGCTATATAGCCCAAAAACCCTACAACAGCCCAGTGATTCCGGCCAAGAAAGCCTTCGACATTACATACTTGAGAGAGTTCACCATGATTTATAGGAGTTGTGGGTACTGGGATATATAGTTCACCTGCAATCTAAGAGCACTCTGAATTCCACCAACAATGGACCTGGAACTAACTTGGCATGCAGAACTCCCATGACCAAAAAAAAATATTAGAGGTCTTTGGAGGGATTTATAGGAGTTGTAGTTCACCTACATCCAGAGCACACCCAAACAATGACTAAACTCGGCATGCATACCCGATATGTCCAAATTTGAATACTGGTGGGTTTGAGGAAATTAGCTTAGATGTTTTGGAGTTGTAAGTAATGGGATTTATAGTTCACCTGCAATCAAGGAGCACTCTAAACTCCACCAAAGATGGAATAGGACCACACTTTTTGAAGACAGAGCCTCCTTGACCAGCAAAAATTACTGGAGGTCTTTGGGGAAATTTCACCTAGATTTGGGGGAGTTGTAGTTCACCTACATCCAGAGGGTTACTGTGGACCCAAACACCTATGGGTCTGGACCAAACTTGGTACACATACCTGATATGCTAAAATTTGATTACTGGAGGAGTTTGGGGAGAACTGAGCTTCCTTTCTGGGAGTTGTAGTTCTCCTACAACCAAAGAAACCGTGATCTCCACCGATGATGCACACAGAAGTAGCATGACAAACTTAACCAACAGGAGGGGTTTGAGGGAACGGACTCACCATAGTGGTTGTAGTTCACCCTACATCCAGAGAGCATGCTGAACTCCACTGATAATGCATCTACAGCAAACTTGCCCAACATAATAAACTTCATGGACAGATGAGGTTTCTCGGGGTTAACTTAGCATGATGTCAGTTGTAATTCACCCACAACCTTATGCATTTTGTGCAATTAAAAATTGACTTTTTCAAATAATCTGTGCAACGCCAGGTATCCAAAATAGTACAATATAATATATAAACAATACATGTATTGGGGCTCCACAATAAACTTTTGCTTCAGAAAGGGTTGAAAAAGTTGAGAACCCAATTGTATACTCTACTTTACTCCCTTATAGCAGTGTTTTTCAACCTTTTTTTTTTTTTTTTAGCCACGACACATTTTTTACATTTACAAAATCCTGGGGCACACCACCAATCACAATGACACAAAATGACACTCTGACACAGTAATACATATAGTTAATATGTTTTTAAATGTATTTATACACTCAGTGTGAAACCTGGACCTGTTTCGACGAACACAACATAGATATCCTGGCAGGAATGGCAGAAAGATACAAACTTCCCACACAGAACTCCCATATCCAAGAGAAAGTACTATAAGAGTTTGGTGGGCATTGACCTTGGGTTTTGGAGTTGTAGTTCACCTATATCCAGAGAGCACTGTGGAGTCAAACAATGTTGGATCAGGACCAAACTTGGCATGAATACTCAAGATGCCCAAATGTGAACACAGATGGAGTTTGGAGAAAAACACCTTGACATTTGGGAGTTACAGTTTCTGGGATTTATAGTTAACAAACAATCAAAGAGCATCTTGAACTCTTGCAACAATGGAATTGAACCAAACTTCGCATATTGAACTCTCCTTACCAACAGAAAGTACTGAAAGGGGTTGCTTGGGGATGGACCTTGTGTTTGGAAGTTGCAGTTCACCTACACCCAGAGAGCACTGTGGACTCAAACAATGTTATGTTATGTTGTTGTTTGTTTTCTATCCAGAATCACAATGTTGGAAGGAGGCTCACCACTTTAAGGTCCCTAAAACAGGCATGGGAAAACTTCGTCCCTCTGGGTGCTTTGGACTTCAATTCCCACCATTCCTAACAGCCTGAGTTCCTTTCCTGCTTAAGTGTCTGAGGGGGAAAAAGGAAAAGGGCCTGAGGCTGCAAGGAATGGTGGGAGTTGGAGTCCAAAACACCTGGAAGGTCCAAGTTTGCCCATGCCAGCTTTCGACAGAGACTTCTTCCTCCCCCTTCCCCTTTGCACCCTTTCTTCCCCCTCCTGCTGAACACTTACCTTTTCTTCTACACTGTCGGTTCTGCCACCATTTTGATCCGAGGGGGCAGGCCCGTAGCCAGGATTTTGATTCGGGGGGGGGGGGCTGAGACTGGGTGGAAGAGGGTCTACCCTAGCAAACCTTTTGTATTGTTATCCCAATAACCCCATTAATGTGGGATATAATGAGCATAGTGATCAGATCATGATATGAATAAACATAACAGTTTAAATAATGTACCAGTAAGGCCTTCTCGCGGACCACCCTGAGAATTTCGGGGGGCTGAAGCCCCTTAGCCCCCTGGCTACATGCCTACGAGGGGCAGTGTGAGCGTGTTCAGGAGGGAGGGGGAGGGAGGAAGACGTGACCCGTGCGGGCGCTACTGCGCAGACTCACCCCAGAGCAAAGCGAGGCAAAGCGAGCAGAGCGAGGCTGGGAATAAGGCAGCCCGAGTGGAGAAGAAAAAGTGTTCAGCAGGAGGGGGAAGAAAGGGTATTGGAGGTTCCAATTTCCCACGGCACACCTGATGATTGCTCATAGCTCACTAGTGCGCCACGGCACACTGGTTGAGAAACACTGCCTTATAGGACTCAAAGTGACCCACATATGATAAAACAACACCATTAAAAAGTCTGACTTAAAATTAATTTTAAACAGTTATAAACATAAAAATGCCTGTTGCTCTAACTCAATTACTTCAAAGCTGGAGACATGTTTAAATAAGATCTTGGCCACAAGTGAAAAAAGAGCAGGAAGGGAACCAACTGCGCCTCCCTTGGCAGGCAGTTTAATAGCCTGGGACAGCCACCAAAAAGTCTCTCATACTGATTTGAGGAAGCTAAGCAGTAGGCATGAGAAAAATGAAATTAAAAGGATTCGTAAGAGATTCGTATGTAATGGGACTTTTGAGGTTTTACGGATCGCTGCCGCGATCCCGGAAGTAGACTTCCTTTTACGGTCCTTGAGGCCAACAATTTGTGTTATGATCGTAAGAAATTCTTAAGTATTAATTAATTAATTATTGTACTACTCACTTCTCCCTGTCTTCTCCCCCATTTCCTTCCCGCCTTCATTCAGCTTCTTCTTTTCCCGCATTTCTATGAGGAACTGGAAGTGACGCTGCTGCTAGGTAGGCTAGGCAATGCATTCTGGAAAGTGTAGTCCTCCAGGCTTCCCCCCTCCTTCTCTTCCCGTTGCTCTGCTGCCATGCCCCATCGCAGGGGCCTGCTTCACACACACACGCGCGCGAGCGCGATTCTCCTCCTCTCTCTCCCAGCGCTCTCTCAGATGCTTCTCTTCCCCGTTGCTCTGCCATGCCCCATCGCAGGGGCCAGCTTCAGCCCTCCAGGTACGTGTTTTGGACTTCAACTCCCACCATTCCTCACAGCCTCAGGCCTCTTCCTTTTCCTCTCAGCCTGGGCAAACTTGGGCCCTCGCTCCTCAGGATTGGGGTGAGAGAGAGGCAGCGAGGAGCCGAGGGGGCTCCTCCTCCTGTTCTTGTGCTGCTTCCAAGAATAGAATACCCCCCCGCCCTCCCTCCCGTCCTCCTTCCCTCCCTCCGTCCGATTTGGAGAGTCCCATCTAGAATTCAGTGTGGTTTATTCATGTTTTGGCCTACAACTCCCAGAAATCCCAGCCAATTTACCAGCTGTTAGGATTTCTGGGAGTTATGAAACAAACCATCTGGAATGCGCATGCTCTGGCATCACAATTACTAACGAATTTCGTTAGTACTTAAGTTACATTTCTGAAATTTTTGGGAAATTTTTGTAAGTCTTTCTTTTACTAATCAACCCCCCCCCCCCCCATTTGATATAAGAATCGCCATTTTAGGATTCTAAACCATGCCTACTAAGCAGGTTGCAATAAACTCGCACATGCACGCACACCCTACCCACCCAATCCCCTGCTCTAAAAGTTCCCAAATCTGATATTCATTATAAGAATTTTAAAAACAAACTATTGTAGAAGTAGATGCAGGCAGGGTAATGCATCACACTCACTTTGGGCTTAGAATTAGGCAGTCCCTTTCAAGTTTGATTAAACTGTGCAAGAGCCATAGATCACGAGAAACAAAAAGATCCATTAGGCAAAGCAAGACAGTCACCTGAGTCAGCTGAATTGAATAACCCAGAAGTGAAGGAAAGTGTTTTGTTTTTTTATTTATTATTATTGTACTTTTCCCTCTGAGGTATGAGTGCTTGTGCGATTTTCTCTGCCTGAAATGGCAACATCATTATCAGACTTTTTAT
>JARBWK010004582.1:0-10021 GCA_030556195.1 Anolis apletophallus
TCGGTGGTCTCACTACCACCTCCTGTTGCCAGGTTCAACAGCTCTCTCTGAGACCGCTTCTCACGATCTTCCTGGATCCCTTCCAGACGAGCGCCTTTGCACTCCACCGCCTGGTCTTCCATGCGAGCCTCTCGGTACTCCGCCGCTCGGATAGCGCCCCTGCGCACTTCCGATTGCTGAGCCTCACTCCTCTCCTTAGCTCGACTCGCCATCATCTCATCCACTCGAGTTTGCCACAGCTGCTCTCCTTCACGGAGTCTCCTCTCCTGGGCTGCCCACTCTCGGGATGCATCTGGACTTCCCACCTGGTCAAGAGTGGTCCACTCCCACTCTTGAGTTCCCGGATTTCTTCATTATCGTCCAAAATCCAGCTGTCCAGATACTTCTCCTCGTTCCACGCCAACCTCGCCATCGCTGGGATAGTCGGCCCGGGGCTTTAGCTTCTGTAATGACTCCTCAATGGTCGGTAGGGATCACACTCAGACGTCGTTCTGGTCCAACACGATTTTATTGAAGGTACACCACCCGTGAAGCTAAAGCGCCGGCCCGCCACCCAAACACACCTTATATACCCCGGTAGCCCCTCCCCTACACAATGCAATGTCCAAGCAGGGTGTCATCATGCTCCGATGAATCAGCAATCCCAGTAGTCCATAGGGGCATGACCCCAGGGTCACATGAGTGACGTCACGAGTCCAAATGTCCAATGTCCATGCCAGGAGGAGTTACCTCACTTCCCCCCTCTGGCACCTGGAAGTTACTCCACTCCCAGGCTGATTCAGCAATTCCAAGCACACATGGCCAAGGTCACTCCAGGAACTGGGCCAAAGGTCGCTGCAGCCTCATGACAGGTTGGGAACATGATCTCCCTCAAAGCTCAGGTTCCCCATACCTGACAGTTCAACATCCTTATTAATTACTAGCTGAAGGTTTAGAGGGCATACCTATCAAGTTTGCTGATGGCACCAAGTTTGGAGGGATGGCTAATACTCCAGAAGACAGGATCAGAATGCAAAATAACCACAACAGATTAGAGAGTTCAAAGGAGATATTGACAAGCTGAAAGGTGTCCAGAGGAGGGCAACTAAAATGAATGAAGGTTTGGAGACCATGTCCTCCGAGGAGGGGCTTAAAAAGGTGGGGATGTTTAGCCTGAAGAAGAGAAGGTTGAGAGAAGACATGATAGCCATGTATAAATATGTGAAAGGATGTCCAAAGGAAGAGGAAGCAGGCCCTTGAAACTAGGAGTCGGAGCAATGGGTTAAAAATACAGGAAAGGAGATTCTACCTGAACATTAAGAAGAACTTCCTGACTGTAAGAGCTGTTTAACAGTGGAACTCTCTGTCTCATAGTATGGTAGAATCTCTTTCTTTGGACACTTTTAAACAGATTGGGTGGCCATCTGTCAGGGATACTTTGTGGTTTTCCTGCATGGCTGTAGGTTCCATGCATGATTCTACCTGTCACAAATATGGCAAGCACAGTTTTAGGGAACTGTCCATGATATCTGAAGGATGTTGCCTCCCCTATCAGCCTATCCATGTTTTGAGATTTCTTGGTGGAAGGTGGAGCCTCTGGTGGTGCAGTGGGTTAAACCGAAAGGTCGCAGGTTCATATCCAGGAAGCGGCATGAGATTCCGCTGTCAGCCCCAGCTTCTGCTAACCTAGCAGTTCGAAAACATGCAAATGTGAGTAGATGAATAGGTACCATTTCGGCAGGAAGGTAACAGTGCTCCATGTAGTCATCCCGGCCACATGACCTTTGAGGTGTCTATAGACAACACTGGCTCTTCACAGCTGGACTTAACGTCAGGGGAAACCTTTACCTTACCTGGTGGAAGGTATTTTTCAGTACCCCTATCCCGATAGACCCATTTGGTGATAAAACTAGGCCTTGTTGGCAGGTTCCAGTCTGTGGGACTCCTTTCCATGGAGGATAGGTTAGATATCTTTCTCTTCAATTGGTTGCATGCAAAGACACTCTGAGTAGCAGGCTGCTGTGTGATCATTTTAATGATACTGTAGGTTGTGCTGTGTACCTTCAAGTTGTTTCTGGCCTGTGGTGACTCTAAGGTGAACCTATCATGGTGTGTTCTTGGCAAGATTTGTTCCAAAAAGGTTTGACATTGCTTTCTTCCATGGGTAAGAGGATATTCTTGCCCAAGGTCTCACAGGAAGTAGCCTCACCAAGCAGAGAATTCAGCCATAAAGTCCCAGTCCAATGTATCACAGTCCATGCTGTGATGTTGGGTCCTACATGAACACAAAATACCGTATAAAATAAATAAATAAACAGAAAAATGAGAAAATGTCTGTTTCTATGCCACACCTATTTTTCCTCTAGGCCTCCATGGTTTACTATGATTTAAACTTACTGTACAGCAAAATGATCAGGCAAAGAATTGCTCCCAAAGGAGAGAACTGATGAGCAAGTATGAAAAGTTCAAATACATCAAGTGATCATGTATTAGCACATGGAGCTTTTTCTCCTCATTTGCTTGAGAACAATTCAAACATCAGTTTCTATCTGATCATATATTTTTTTAATGGAGATGATAATGAATGAGAATTGGGGTTTTCTGAATGGAAACGTGGTCCTTTGGCACTTAGTTATGGCTTCTTTACAAAGTTGTGTGAAGGCCTCATCCTTCCCATGTGATGATGTTTGTTTTTCAGCAAGCTGTCAACTGAAATTAAATGATTAAATAAGATATTACCCTAAAATCATTCACCTATTGATCTGCTCACATTTGCATGTCCACGGTACATGCAGTTCCATATCCACTGCTGGTACTATCACTGTAGGAGTGCTTACACCCCCTCTACATCTCAAATGGAGAGCATTAAAAATGGGCACCTACTCTATAGGCCTGTCCAGATTTAGTGTCTTTCTCTTGAAATGCCTGCTGATTTACTCTCAAATCCTCAAGCTGGAACTCATTTTTGTGACCTTTTTGTTGCTACATAAATTATGTCATGTGAATACCAAGAGAGCTTCATGGGCTGGGATATTCCATGGCATATAATTTACTACACTTTTATGTCTTTGTCAGGCTATCTGAAGACCAGCCAGAAGACCAGTACGTGACAGCAGGAGTCACACCACATGCGTATTTACATAGTTACTTCAGCTTTCCACTAACTCTAAGGCTCCAGGTGGACCATAATAACCCAAGCATACATACAAAAGGTGTGAAGATAAAAAGATAAAGGGTGCACCTTTATGAACGTATGAGCCTCCCAGCTATGTTGGTCAACTAGCTGTCTTGAGACCATTTGGCATAACATGAACTAACAGCAAAAAACAAAAATTAGAAGTGGAAGAAATCTGAATACATATGATCAGAAAGACACAAATTCCATTTCCAGAAATTTTCACTCGATCTCGTGAAGTTTTTTTGCAACTTTATAATTAGGTTATTTTAGTTATAGAAGTATCTTGCTATTGCATCTTTATAGCTTCGCTGTTTTGAAGGAGGTCTACAATACTTGACCTCTCCGTTGGCGCCCCCTTGTTGTGGGGGAGAGGCTTGCATACCCTAATGAAGTTGTGAGCTATGCTGGCGGTGGCATAATAGCCACTGGTAGGGCATCCCATGCCAGACAGGTCACAACCAAAGGGCCTGCAAAGAGTGTAAAAGGGCAGGGTGGGCTCTCTAGCCTTTTGGCAACCATCCTAAGAGAAGGAAAACTCTAATTTCAAACCAGGGCAGATGGTGCTCGTCTAACCCTGTAAGGTCAACCATCTAAGAGAAGGAAACTCAAACCAAGCCTATGACCTGAGGACCTTGCTGCCACCATCCCAGCTTGCTAGGCCCTGGCAGATGAACCTTTGGTTTAAAGGGTGAGGCCAGTTCTGTGCACGCTGCGCTCCGCCAGAAAAATCAATTGCACAGGCTCGAAGGACACATCCAACCTCCAAATCATCAATGCGCTTATAGAAAGCGTGAGATGAGTCCTTTTTGAATCTTTGTTCGCGAAGAAATGCCAAGAAGACTGTCAGGAACTTCAATGCTTTCCAGTAAAGACACTACAGAACTGCTGCTTCTTCCAGTGGTAGTTTATTGAAGACACAAAACCTATAAAGCTGAAGCACCCGCTTCCCATCACCACAATCCTTATATACTAATCCCTCCCCCATGCAATGCCTGGAGAGGGTTGCATCCTGACTCAGCAATCCCAGTGAGTCTTTGCATTACCCAGAGTTCCCTGGGTATTACATCATACCCCAGAGTCTTATCTAGACCAAAGATCATAGTTCCAGTATATTCAACTGCAAAGAAATAGAGCAAAGTTCATGGTTGAGTCATCTCTCTCTGACTCAGCAACTCAGGTGAAAGTAGTAGGCTCATGGCAGGCTGGGATCTGTCTCTGGCCCCAGGCATAGAGATTCTAGCCCTGACATAACGCCTTCCTCCACCTTCTCCTCCTCCCCCTGAGGAAGCCAAAGCGACATTCAAAATTTTGGCATAATTGGGTTAACATATCGTTTTAACAAGTTGCAATGAAACACAGAATAAATTTTCCTCAAGGCCCTTGGCAATATCAATCGGTACGTCACCTCATTCACTCGCTCAGCCACTCTGAATGGTCCCACATACTTTGGGCCCAATTTTCGAGAAGGTAACCCCAACTTTAAATTCTGAGTGGATAACCATACCAAATCCCCTTCCTTATACACATCACCTTCTTGTCGGTTTTTGTCACCAAATCGCTTGTGCAACCCCTGTGCCTTATGCAACGCCTCAGTTACCTCCTTCCATTCTTCTTGAGCTCTATTGTACCATTTCTCCTTATCATCCTCCAGCACTCCTATACCAACTGGTAGTGGAACAACCTCTTGGCCAAATACAATTGAAAATGGAGTCCTGCCTGTAGATGAGTGCACAGATCCGTTATAAGCCACTTCAGCGTAAGGCAACAAGTCTGCCCAATTACTCTGCTGGGCATTTACAAAAATTCTTAGATAACTA
Organism: Anolis apletophallus; assembly: GCA_030556195.1. Taxonomy (NCBI): domain Eukaryota; kingdom Metazoa; phylum Chordata; class Lepidosauria; order Squamata; family Anolidae; genus Anolis; species Anolis apletophallus. The sequence goes on from JARBWK010004582.1 coordinate 4,975, forward strand.
CCCAACGATTTCTGCGTCCTCTCAACTCCCCATTACAACAGGGATGATAAGCAGTTGTCAACTTCCGGTCTGCTCCTAAGGTTTCCAAGAACCTATCCCAGAATTTCGCTGTGAATTGCACACCTCTATCGCTAAGCACCTGCTCTGGACACCCATGTAACCGGTATATATGCTGCACATATAACTTAGCCAATTTTTTCTGCCGAAGGCAAGCCAGTTAACGGTATAAAATGGGCTTGCTTTGAAAACATGTCCAGCACAGTCCAGATATACCTATATCCTTTACTGGGGGCAACTCCCCACAAAGTCGGTACTAATATGTGTCCATGGCCGCACCGGAGTAGCCACCACCTGGATCAATCCTGGGGGCTTAGCAGTAGGTACCTTCCCCGTGCACAAGCCTCACAACTACTCACATAATTCTTTACCGATGTCCTCATTCCTGGCCACCAATATCGGGCTTTGATTGCAAAGAAAGTCTTAGTAAATCCCCAATGCCCTGCTGTCTTGTGGTCATGGAACAACTCCAACACCCTATTCCTTAACTCCGCTGGTACATACAATTTCTCCCGAACTATCCACAATCCCTTGACCCTTTTACATTCCAACTCATGGGCCTTCAACCAATCATCCTTCTCATAACACCTCTGAAACTCTTTTACCCACTCTTCCAACTCCTCATCTTCCTGCTTTATTTCCAACTTCGCTTGTGCTCGTGTCTGCACCCTCAGACCCCACTGGTCCTTTGTGAACACTCTCCCCACACTTGGAAGAGGATCTGGCCCCACTGCAGGATAACGCGACAATGCATCAGCAACCACATTATCCTTACCCTTTATATGCTTCAACACAAAATTAAACCTAGTCAGATACTGGGCCCATCGTAACAATTTAGGAGACAACTTCTGGGGCTCCCTAAGAAATTGCAAATTCTTATGATCAGTTAACACTTCAAACGGGTGAACTGCCCCCTCCAAAAAGTGTCTCCACGTCTGCAGAGCATAACGAATAGCAAACGCCTCCTTTTTCCACACTGGCCAATTCCTTTGCTGCTCCCCAAATTTTTTAGAGAAATAAGCACAGGGTTTCAACACCCCTTCCTCGTCCTTCTGTAACAAAGCTCCTCCATATGCCCAAGCGGAAGCATCACTCTGTACCACAAAGGGCTTTGCTGGATCTGGATGCACAAGCAAAGGACCTTTAGTGAAAGCTACCTTTAAAGAATCAAAAGCCTTTTGACACTCTACAGTCCAACCCAACCTGGCACCAGGCGCCCTCACCTTCCTAGCCTCACCCTTACCTTTTGTCTTGAGCAACTCTGTAAGAGGCAAAACAATATTAGCAAATCCGAAATAAAAGACCGATAAAAGTTAGCCATCCCAAAAAAAGCCTGAAACTGTCTCCTTGTTTTAGAGCTTCCCAAGCCAACACATCTGCCACTTTACCTGGATCCATGGACACACCCTCTCTACTAATTCTATATCCCAGGAAGTCAATTTCGCTCTTGCTAAATTCACATTTACTTAACTTAAGAAACAATCTGGCCTGTCTCAATCTCTCCAATACTTCCCGAACTAACTGCGTGCGCCTCTTTGGTTTGTGAAACCACAACAATGTCGTCTAAATAAACATACACCCCCTTATACAAAAGGGGGTGCAGCACCTCATTAATCAACTGCATAAATATACCGGGGGGGCCCGGCCAAACCAAAAGGCATGACGACCCATTCGTACAGCCCCAAGGGACACGAAAAAGCAGTCTTCCACCTGTCCGATTCTCGCACCTGCACCATATGGAAGGCATTTATAATATCCAGCTTTGTGAAATACCTGCCTTTCCCCAATTGCCCTAATAGATCCTTGATTAAAGGCAATGGATAACAATTAATGGTACTTATCGCATTAAGACCCCTATAGTCGATACACAACCTTAATTTCCCATCTTTCTTTTCCCTAAAGAGAACAGGGGCTGCAATAGGGGATTCCGATCTTTGATGTACCCTTTCTTTAAATAATCATCTATCTGCTCCCTTAACGTAACCTTCTCCTTCTCAGACATAGGATAAATCTTTGGCTTAGGAGTACTGCCCTTCTTTCAGTTCTACCTTGCACTGTACATTCCTGACTGGGGGCAGATTGTCGGCTAATACAGGGTTGAACACATCTGCTAAGTCAATATATTCCTCAGGAATCTGTGGCTCACCTCCTTTCTTCTCTTCATTCACATACACACCACCATTCGCCACAGGCCGGCACTCTAACGTACCTGCTTTCCAATCTATGATTGGATCAGCCTGTCTCAGCCAAGGCAATCCCAATATAATTTCATGTTCCATAACAGGAGCCACTACACAATCCAGCTCCCTCCCAAGTATCAACCTTTCCCTTTAACCCTTTCGTTCCCAATGGAAAGGGCCCTCCTCCCACAAAAGTTCCATCCAACTGGGCAAAATGTACAGGAGCTGGTAATTCCTGAATTTCACATTTCAAATCCTTAACTAATCCAGGACACATAATGTTTTCAGAACACCCGCAATCCACCAATGCTTTATGCGTTTGATATTTTCCTTTCTTTTCCAATTCGATTTTACAAACAATACTTGGGGCCCCTTTTCTCACCCCATCCGCACTCTCCATCTTTTCACCCAGGGCACCTCGGGCAACTTTCACATTTTTGGTATCCGGTAACTTTCTTAGATGACATTGGAAGGAATAATGTCCCGGCTTAGAGCAAATGTAACACAAGCCTTTCCCCACAGTTGGCTTTCCGCTAACACTACTCCGCTGGCTCGCTTCCAGTTACACGTCTTGACCCTGGCCGAATCGCCTCGTAGGTCCTACTGCCGACTTCCGCCCGTTGCACTTGGGCCAGAATACCTTCTACGTTACCAGCCAATTGGATCCATCCATCGACATCACCAGGGTCTCCACGATGAAGGCACACTCCAACAACTCTCGTTGTAATCCGTCTATAAATAGTTCAAGGAGGGTTGCTTGAGACCACTCACACCTTGCCCGCAAGGCTCATAAACTCCTCCGCATACCCGCTACAGATTTATTGCCTTGCGTAACCCCCTCAGAGCTTCTTTGGCCTTTACTCTCCAGTGGGTCACGAAATCTGTTCTTCACAGCCCGAAGAAACCCTCTCAATGTCCCCAAACATGGATCTTGTCGATCATGGCACTGCACGTACCAGTCCGCAGCTCTTCCTTTAAGCACAGCTCCCACAGCACGCACTCTGCTGCCTTCACTTGGGTACAAGTGTCCATAATCTTGCATGTGATCGCCAACTGCCGCCACAAAAAAGGCCACTTTACATGCCTCACCATCAAACTCCACACGGAGCGGCTCCTTCCTTGGACGAACATCACCCCCCAATTGGGGTCTCCATTCTCCTGCTCCATCTCTTCTGGGCATCTGGGCACCAGGCTGGGATCTCCATCCTCCAGATCCATCCCTCTTGGGCACCTGAATACCTCTTCCCAGTCCTACAGCTTTAGGCTGGACTGAAACCCCCCTCATTCACCCCTCTCAGCCTGGCACCACCATAGGCTGCTCATCGCGGAACTCCTGACTGGGCATCAACCCCCACACTCCCGAAGGAGATCTAGGATGGGTTTCAACCCTCTCACTGTCCATCCAAGAATAACGCAGAAATCGCCTCTCCTCAGGCCCCCCCACATAGAATCTTGGTTCTTAAACATCTGCTGGGACATTCGCTGGAATGTCTTCTCCAAAGCCGCAACTTTGCATCCCAACACCTCCACTTCGTGGGAGAACTCGGCTCAGTAGTTTCACACCCCGAGTCGCCTCTTGCATAAACCTCTCCATTCCTGGGAAAGTTTCAGGGCTTCAGCTTCTGTCAGGAACTTCAATGCTTTCCAGTAAAGACGCTACAGAACTGCTGCTTCTTCCAGTGGTAGTTTATTGAAGACACAAAACCTATAAAGCTGAAGCACCCGCTTCCCATCACCACAATCCTTATATACTAATCCCTCCCCATGCAATGCCTGGAGAGGGTTGCATCCTGACTCAGCAATCCCAGTGAGTCTTTGCATTACCCAGAGTTCCCTGGGTATTACATCATACCCCAGAGTCTTATCTAGACCAAATGTCATAGTCCCAGTATATTCAACTGCAAAGAAATAGAGCAAAGTTCATGGTTGAGTCATCTCTCTCTGACTCAGCAACTCAGGTGAAAGTAGTAGGCTCATGGCAGGCTGGGATCTGTCTCTGGCCCCAGGCATAGAGATTCTAGCCCTGACAAAGACAATACTTGAATATGGAATTTGAATTTGAATTTTAAAACTAGGAAGCTACCAAAACTCACTGTTAAGACTGAGCAAAAAAGGCAAAATGGCAAAATATCTAACTTAAACAACCATTATATTTCATTTTTTTAAAAAAGAATTGTATTTTTGTAGCCTGCTTTGAGTTACTAGAATAGGGTAAAACACTAATACTCAGTAGTTTAAGCTTTGAACTGGGAACCATTTTTTTCAAAGTTAATATAGCAAACGGACAGTACTAAAGAGCATAATTTCTGTTCTTTCTAAGAAGAAATAAAAACCACGGGACTCCACATAGTGGAAAGACAAGGATCCAGTTTGAGTCAAGGGTTGTTTTAAGAGCTCTTTATTCTGAAATACAGCACAGCATCCATTTCTAGAAAACTGGCATTTTTACTTCCATTTATCTGTGTCCTAAAATATATGCCCTCTATAGGCATCTTCTAGGTCCTCCAGTGCTACTGTATGGTATTCTTGGCCAGAAGCCCATCATTCAATAGGACTCATTATTATGTGCACTTTCAATGTGACTTTGAATATGCTCTAATTGTTTTTAACTGTGAATTTTTAATACTGTTCATGTTTAATTCTATTTTAATATTTTATATTGTATGCTAATGTTTTTATGTTAAGCCTCCTCCTCCTCATCATCATCATCCTCATCACCATCATATAGCTCAGGGACATATCTTCCATGGATACCAGGATTGTTCTGTATAGCCTATAGCACCTTGCATTCATTTCTTTCCATCCTTTGG
>JARBWK010004583.1:0-10020 GCA_030556195.1 Anolis apletophallus
AGAGTTAATAGATAAAACACATAAAATGCAATAAAATACAATAAGACCAATTTAAAACCCCAGTTAAAAATCAATTCCAGCAAACTGCGATGGCAGTAGAAAATATGCTGGCAGCGGCACAACAGGATGTTGATAATACTCATTAGTTATGGGCCAAATGCCTGTCTAAATAGCCAGGTTTTACGGCTCTGCGGAACGGCATTAATTCCGGGATGGCTCGTAACTCTTCAGGAGGTGTTCCACAGAGTTGGTGCGGCTGACAACGCCCTCTGCCGCGTGCTGGCAAGTCTATAGACCTTAATCCCAGGCATCCAGTAGATTGAGCCCCTCTGAGCGCAGTGATCTCCTGGGCACATAAGGGGTAGCTGCTCCCTCAGGTACACTGGCCCCAAACCATATAAGGCCTTGAAAGTTAAAACTAACACCTTGAAAGTGACCCGGAATTCAATTGGAAGCCAATGCAGTTCACGCAAGAGTGGAGTCACGTGGGCAGATCTTGATGCTCCTGAGAGCAGACGTGCTGCAGCGTTCTGCACCAGCTTGAGTTTCGGATCGCCGACAAGGGTAGGCCAATGTACAGCGCATTACAGTAGTTGAGCCTCGAGATGACCGTGGCTCGGATCACTGTGGCCAGGTCGCAGCGGGAGAGGTAAGGAGCCAGACGTTTTGCCTGTCGCAGGTGGTAGAAGGCTATCTGGCAGGCGGAGGCAATCTGCGCCTCCATAGACAGCTGGGAGTCCAGCTGAACCCCTAGGCTCTTTACTGACGGTTGCGGGCAAAGAGCCACGCCGTCAAACGTCGGCAACTGGGTCTCTACCCCCCCCCCCCCGGGGCGGCCCAGCCACAAGATCTCCATATATACACGCATATATACATTCACTGAAATATACACATGCACACATACATACACACATCTGTACTTACACACATCTACACATATACATGCATATACATATACAAAAACACACATGTACATAAGTACACAATATACATACATATACACATATACATAACTACACACACACATATGTACACATAGACACAAATCCATATATATACATACACACAAAACACATATATATAGACTGGAACACAGGAAAGAGAAAAAGCCACAGCAGTGCTTGGCCGGGTACAGCTAGTTTAGTGATATATGTTTATGCTTGAGGGTCTTGCCTAGTTCCTTCAAAGTACCCCTTCGAAGTATTAATTTTCTTTCTTCTGTTTTCCTAACCAGCTTTGCCCTACAGAGAGAGAGAAGATGTGTAACTGGGGACCCTTCCACACAGCCCTATGTCCCAGAATATCAAGGCAGAAATTTCCCCAATATCTGTTTGAAGTGGATTATCTGAGTCCACACTCAGATAACGTGGGATTTTCTGCCTTGATATTCTGGGATAAAGGGCTGTGTGGAAGGGCCCTGGCTCTTCGGTTCTTGTGTTGGAAGATAATTATTGTAATTTATTTTTAAAATTTTATTATTGATATTATTGTGAGTTTAAACTATATTTTTAAACTGCATCATTGTTTGTTTTTTAGCCTTTGTGTTAATAAATGTCTACCTGTACTGTAATTTGTTTTAACTTTTAAATAGCCTTGAATTCTGTGCTGGGAGAAAGGGAAGATAGAAATAGGGGGGGAGGGATTGGATGTACATGAACAATCATCACCATGAATCATGGGTGATCACTCGTGACCAAATTTGATTGTCTATCAGAGGTGCAGTCTAGGTGATGGATCCATAATTGAATGTGAAGATTATTCTGCATCCACATGGTCTTTCACATTGAGGACTTAGATTTACAGATGGAAGTCTGTCACAACAAGGGTTTGCTTGACATGCCTTTCTCTTGGCACATTTTTCTCTTTTTCCCTGTATTCGTACCTCTCTAAAATTAATAGCATCATTGGTATCAACTGACTCCCAGTTGCAGTGTTCGAGTGCCAGGGCTTCCCAATTCTTTCCATTTCTACTATATTTTTTAAGATTAGGTTTAGGCCCATCTTAAAATCTCCTTTTTAGTCTTCTGACATCCCGTTCTCCGTTCTTAAGTGTAGTATAAAGTAGCAGCTTTGAGAGACGGAGAGCATGCATTCAGACAATGTGGCCAGTCCAGTAAAGTTGATGGCTGAGAATCATAGCTTCAATGCTGGTAGTCTTTGTTCTGACGTTTCTCTGCTTGTCTTCCCAAGAGATTAGAAGGATTTTTTGAGGGCAACAATGCTGATGGAATCGTTCCAGAAGTTAAGAGTGATGTTTGTAGATGGCCCATGTTCAATGGATTTTGAAGGACAATCGCTTTTTAAAAATCATCTTGATATCCTCTATAGATGTCCTGATCCTCAAACACTCTTGAGTTCAACTGTGCACATTGGCTTCCACAACTTTGAACACCACTGGACAAAAACATCCAACCTTTGCACAATTAAAACTTGTGCACCAGCTGCGACTGTACCTCGTGAAGTCGGATCTGGCCATGGTGGTTCACGCTGTAACGACTCTCCAACACTCGGTAAGGATCACGCGAAGATTGAAGCACGGTCCAACACGATTTTATTGCAGGTACGACACATGTGAAGCAAAAGCACCTTCCCACCACCAAACCATCACTTATATACCTTAACCCCCCCTCCCATTGCCCATGCAATGTCCAGGCAGGGTTGCACCATATCCGGTGATTCAGCATATCCCACAGTCCAAAGGGATGTGACCTCATGGCCCCATGAATCAGCATTAGGAGTCCAATTGTCCAATGTCCAGGCTCAGAGGAGTTACATCACTTCCTCCGCAGCCTTGCACACATCTGAAGTTACCTCACTTCCACATGACTCAGCACAGTCTTACATAACTGGAGCCAAGGTCACCTAAGAACTAGGGCAAAGGTCGGTGCAATCTCATGCCAGGCTGGGAGCTTGAACTTCACCCAAGCTCAAGTCTCCCAATCCTGACATAACGGCCGCCTCAACCACGTCCCTCCCTGTAAAACAAAACATCATTCAATCCGGAGGATGAAAGGGGCCCACATACTTTTAAAAGACCACAATGAAATGTGGGATGAACCTTCCCTAAACTCTTGGGCAATAAAAGGGTATAGGAGACCTTATTCACCGCTTTCTCAATCCTGAAAGGCCCAATATACTTTGGACTCAATTTCTTGGACGGGTAACCCAATTTCAAATTCTGCGTGGACAGCCACACTAAATCCCCTCGCTATACTCCCCCTTTCGCCTCTTCCGGTCACCAAACATCTTGTAAGAACGCTGTGCCTTCTCTAAAGCTTCCGCTACCTCCTTCCAATCCTCCCGGGCTCGTATCTTCCACTCCACTTTTCCTCCTCCCAACTCCAACAGCTGGGGTAAAGGAGCCACCTCTTGACCATAGACTATTTCAAAAGGAGATCTTCCGGTGGACGAATGCACAGAGCTATTGTATGCCACCTCAGCATAGGGCAGTAAATCAGACCAATTAGTTTGCTCTTTATTACTAAAAAAGCGTAGATAAGCCCCTAACGATTTCTGCGTCCTTTCTACGCCCGCCATTGCAGCAAGGATGATAAGAGGTCGTAAGACGCCTCTGAGCCCCTAACACTTCAAAACCGCTCCCAAAACTGAGCAGTAAACTGCACTCCACGATCGCTCAAAACTTGCTCCGGGCACCCATGCAACCGGTACACATGCTGCACATACAATTCCGCTAAAGCGTTCCGCAGAAGGCAACCCCTCAATGGAATAAAATGGGCCTGCTTCGAGAACATATCCAGCACAGTCCAAATGTATTTATAACCCCGATCAAGGCAACTCCGCCACAAAATCAGTGCTGACATGCGTCCACGGCCTCACAGGAGTAACTACCACTTGAATCAACCCCTGCGGCTTTGCAGAGGGAACTTTATTCCTAGCACAAACCTCACAACACTCTACATATCTCTTCACCTCAGCCCTCATAGCCGGCCACCAATACCGCTTTTTCAAGGCCAAAAGAGTCTTCGTGACTCCCCAATGTCCAGCAGACCTATGGTCGTGAGTCAACCTAAGCACCTTTTCTCTCATACTCTGAGGGACATACACTTTACCTCCCATAATCCATAAACCATCCAATGACTTGCACTCCTTCTCATGACTCTGCAGTCACACATCACCCACATAACCCTTCTGCAATTCCAAACTCCACTCATCTACTAATCCCTCTTCTCTCTTAACCTCATTTGCCGCTTGAGCTCTTGTCTGCACTGCCAGACCCCAATGTTCTCTAGCAAACACCTCCTCCGCCTTATGCATCTCATTCTCACCCACACTCGGATACCGAGACAATGCATCAGCCACTATATTCTCTTTACCTCTAATATGCTGGAGTCTGAAATTAAAAGCAAAAAACTGCGCCCATCTCACCAACTTGGGAGATAACTTTGGGGATTTCTTAAATATTGTAGGTTCTGATGGTCGGTCATCACAACAAAAGGAAAGCAGCGCCCTCTAAGAATTGCCTCCACGTCTGCAAGCGTTGCGTGCAGCAAACGCCTCCTTCTCCCCAAACAGGCCATCTCTTCTCATGCTCTCCAAACTTTTTAGAAAAATACGCACACGGCCTCATCCTATCCTGCTCATCCTCCTGCATTAACACTCCACCATACGCCCAAGCAGAAGCGTCACATTGCACCACAAACGGCTTATCCACATTCGGATGCATCAACAATGGCCCATTCGTAAATGCTTCTTTCAACTTCACAAAGCCTCCTGGCATTCCTTCATCCACTCCAACTTAGCCCCTGGAGACTTAGTCTTTTTCGACTCGCCCCTACCCTTGGTCTTCAATAACTCAGTAAGCGGGAGAGGTTATCGCCGAAAACCCCCGCTATGAAAGTGCGATAAAAATTGGCCAATCCCAAGAAAGCCTGCAATTGCCTACGAGTTTGCGGAGCCTCCCAGCTCAACACATCATCCACCTTAGCCGGATCCATCGCACTCCACTCTCACTAATTCTGTATCCCAAAAATCAATCTGATTCTTGCCAAATTCACACTTACTCAACTTTACATACAGACTCGCCTGCCGCAGCCTCTCTAACACCTCTCTTACCAGACTAACATGCTCATCTCTGGTACGCACACAATCACGATATCATCCAAATATACAAACACCCCTTATACAAAAGGGGGGTGCAACACCATTAATCAACTGCATGAAAATACCGGGAGCTCCGGCCAAACCGAATGGCATCACGGCCCATTCGTAGAGCCCGAGGGGGCAAGAAAAAGCAGTCTTCCACTGATCGCTCCTTTTCACTCTCACCATGTGGAACACGTCAATCAAATCCAGCTTCGTGGGCCTTCCCACCCCCCAACTGACCCAACAAATCTTTAATTAGTGGCAAAGGGTAACAGTTGGTGGTACTAACAGCATTCAACCCTCTATAATCAATACACATCCGCAAACTACCATCCTTTTTCTCTCACTTAAACAACACTGGTGCTGCAATGGGAGACTCAGACCTTCGAATAAACCCTTCTTAAATACCCATCTATCTGCTCCCTCAACGCTTCCCTTCTCCTTCACAGTCATGGCATATATCTTGGGCTTAGGCAGGACAGCTCCGTCCTTCACCTCTATACTACACTGTACGTTATGGGAGGGTAGTCCCTGAGCTAGAATCGGGTTAAACACATCTACATAATCCCAGTATTCAACAGGCACCCTTGCACATCACTCCTGACCTCCTCCCTCTCATTAGGAGAACATTGTACCACCCCTGTTTTCCAATCGATCTTGGGATTAACCTGCTCTAGCCAAGGTAACCCCAATACCACCTCATGACCTTTGATGGGGGCCACCACAAAATCAATGTCCCCTCCCAGGGTCCCACCCGACCCTTTAAATCTTTAGTCCCCACTGAGAAGGGTCCCCCCTCAATAGAAGATCCATCTAATTGCGTAAACGTTACAGGTGTTTCCAAGGGCTTCGTACTTCCCCCCAAATCCCCAACCAACTTTGGGGACATAATGTTCTCCGAACACCCACAGTCTACTAAAGCTTTTCTCTCCACAATCCCATCTCCTTTAATCAAACCCAACGTGCATTGAATATTGGAGCTCACCCCAACACTCTTCCTCTCATCATTGTCCACACAAGCTGCGTTAGCGGAGGCCACCTTCACCGTTTCCAGTGCCTGCCTTTGTCGGCACTGGGATGCAAAATGACCAGGCTGCGAACAAATAAAGCAAAGGCCTCGTCCCCTCGATGGCCTTTTCGCTGGACTGGATCGGTTGTCACTGCCACGTCTAGCCTCTCCTCCACGGAATCGCCCCTCAGCAACACCACGACCTGATCCTCTGGACCTCACGGGTTGGAAACGACGCCGCTGCACCTGGGCTAGGATCCCCTCAACGCTGCCAGCCAACTGGATCCAGCCATCAACATCTCCAGGATCATCCCGATGTAGACACCACTCCAGGATCTCCTTACGTAGCCCGTCCTTAAATAATTCCAGTAAGGTAGCTGGAGACCACTCTGCATCTTTTCCGGCCAAACCCATGAATTCCTCTGCATACTCAGTGACAGACCGGGATCCCTGAGTCAGGCAACGCAGCGCTTCCTTCGCCTTGATTCTTTCCAACGGATCTCGAAACCGGCTTCGTATTGCCTGTAAAAGGTTCTCACGGAATGCAAACACGGGTCTCGACGGTCATGGCATTGAACATACCATTCGGCTGCCCTTCCTTTGAACACTGCTCCGACGGCCCGCACTCAGCTACTGTCACTAGGATAAAGGTGACCATAGTCCTCCATATGGTCTTGCACCGCAGCAGCAAAGAAGGCTACTTTACAGGCTTCCCCTTCAAACTCGACCCGTAATGGTTCCTTCTTCATACGGGCCCCAAATTCCTGGGAAAGCGCTTCCCTTCCATGAGGGACCTCCAGCCTGGTAACACCTCTTCCCATTCCAGCTTGTTGCAGGGGGCGCCTCAACTGAGCCGGACTTCCTCCTGGATGGCCACCAACGCTCCTCACTCCCAAAGGAGATCTAGGACGCTCAGCTGATACTCCGCCATCCATCCACGAATAATAAGTGAAGTCTCCTCCACCCGGGGCACTCCAAACTCACTCTATCGGCTCTCTTCGGGACATGGCTCGAGACATCCTTCTCATAGTCTGCTCCATAGCCTCCAACTTACACCTCATCACTTCCAACTCCGAGGGTGATGCCGGTTCCGTGGTTTCACTACCACATTCCATCAAATTCGTCCTAACTGCCCAGTCCTTCGGAACAGCTTCTCTGATCCCTCCGGCCCTCTGGACCTCCATCTGAACTGGCCTGTCCTTCGGCACAGTCTCCCTGGTCCCATACACTTCCGGATCTACTTGAACTGACCAGTCCTTCGGCACAGCTCCTCCGATCCCTTCGTTCCTCCAGACCACGGCCTGTCTGAGTCAAATCTCTCTCCTTCGCTGGCAACTTCCAAGCTCACCTGAGCTTCCCACAGTCGCTCCGCTTCGAATTCCTCCTCCTGGGCAACCGCACCTTTCATCATTCCACGGTGCTCATCCGGGCAACCCACTTGGTCGAGAGTGGTCCAGTCCCACTCCATGGTACGCCGGACTTCCTCAGGAGCCGAATCCCATCTATCAATATATTCTTCTTCTCTCCAAGCCAACCTCTCCATTGCTGGGATAGTTGAAAAGGGGCTTTTGCTTCTGTAACGACTCTCCACGCGAAGATTGAAGCACGGTCCAACACGATTTTATTGCAGGTACGACACATGTGAAGCAAAAGCACCTTCCCACCACCAAACCATCACTTATATACCCCAACCCCCCTCCCATTGCCCATGCAATGTCCAGGCAGGGTTGCACCATATCTGGTGATTCAGCATATCCCACAGTCCAAAGGGATGTGACCTCATGGCCCCATGAATCAGCATTAGGAGTCCAATTGTCCAATGTCCAGGCTCAGAGGAGTTACATCACTTCCCTCCGCAGCCTTGCACACATCTGGAAGTTACCTCACTTCCACATGACTCAGCACAGTCTTACATAACTGGAGCCAAGGTCACCTAAGAACTAGGGCAAAGGTCGGTGCAATCTCATGCCAGGCTGGGAGCTTGAACTTCACCCAAGCTCAAGTCTCCCAATCCTGACACACGCCTTAGTCACCTTGGATTATTGTATTGCACTCTACGTGGGGCTGCCCTTGAAGACAGCCCAGAAGTTTCAATTGGTCCAACGGGCGGCAGCCAGATTGCTAACTGGAGCGACCTACAGGGAGCGGTCAACCCCTGTTTGCTGAGCTCCATTGGTTGCTATTCATCTTCCGGTCTCAATTCAAGGTGCAGGTTCTACCTACAAAGCCCCGAACAGTTTGGGACCCACCTACCTGCGTGATCGTATTTCTGTCTATGAACCCAGGCGATCTCTTCAATCATCTGGAGAGGCCCTGCTCTTGTTCCCGCCACCTTCGCAGGTGCGTTTGGTAGGGACAAGAGAGAGGGCCTTCTCTGTGGTAGCCCCCTGACTCTGGAACTCGCTCCCCAAGGATATTAGACAAGCCCCCCATTGGCAGTTTTTGGGAGGAGCCTGAAAGGTGGCTGTTCCAATGTGCCTTCCTGAATAAAGTAAATAATGCCCTGCTGTGATCAATTTCTTGCAAAATGTCCTCATAAGCCCTTTATCTGTTGGGCCATCTGCCCCACATTATCCTTTAAAACTTTTCCTGTTACATGCATTCTACCTCTGTTCGCATCCAGTGTTATTTATTTTAAAATTTTAATATATTTCACATTTGGCCGCCCAGAATGGTTTTAAATTGTCTGTTATTGCTTGTGTGTAAGTATATTGATTGTATTGTTGTTATTATTTGCTGTTATGTTGTTATTATGTGTCATTGGGCTTGGTCTCATGTAAGCGCCCAGTCCCTGGGAAGATGGTGGGTATAAATAAAGTTAATAAATAAAAATAAATAATAACCTTCTGTAGGGTAACTTTGTATACTTAAGATACAAACATCATTCTGGTGATAGTTTTTTTAAAAAAGAGTAGTTGTTTCCAAGTCTTCATAGCGAAGGAGGAGCACATTGCAGTTGGTCCCACTGAAGCTAATGGAGTGGGTTGTACTGTTTTTCAGGGCACGAGAGAAAAGCAAGATGGTTTGTTTTACAGTTCACTGAGAGCAATGTATCTTGAGAAGTCAGATGTGAGGGACCAGTAGTTTTTGTCCTAATGTATCAGAGACCAGTGTCACAAATAGAGCCTTGGTTTTTGCTTATGAGGCATAGCTTGCAATGCTAGGAACTCTTCCTGTATTTTTCTGAAAGGAAACTCACTGTAAAATATAGTGACTGCACATCAAACTCACCTTACCAATTGACTGAACTACCTTCAATTGGTCCTAGTGCTTAAATGGGCTTAATGGCTAGTGGCATTTAGATACTTCTTTCCCTCTGCAAATTATGATGCCAAGGCCAATATTAAACTACATATGCCATTCCTCCCAAAAACTTATTAAATTTGTGTCGTGTGTGCATTAGTATGCAGGTATGCTTTTCTTATCAGTTTTGCATCCTAAATAACCAAAGGCAATTTTGTCAGAACAATAGAAGCGTATTGATGACACAAGGGCGTATGATTGATCAAGAGTGGCAGATTTGTTTTGCCTTCCAGCTCTTTCCATTAGCACTCTTCGTATTGACAGAGAGAGAAATTTAGCAGAGGGAAGATTGGCTCATTTGACCCCTCCTACGCTGTTTTAGCAGAGTATGAGGGTAGCACCAGGTTTTCGTTGTTACTGTTAACAACATTTCTGTTATGTTATAAAAATGCATATTAACTATACTACAGGGCAAAGTTTCCAAAGTTGATAGAAAGGAAAACAGGAGGTATATGAAATCAGTCTGGAGAAAGATAGTTTAAAGATATATTCCCAGACTTGTGTGAATATGCAAAACTGCAGATAATAGCCCCTATTGAAACAGGGACTTCTGGTCCAAAAATCCCATAGAGTTGCACAGGAGGGGGCCCCCGGGTTCTGTTTGT
>JARBWK010004584.1:0-10015 GCA_030556195.1 Anolis apletophallus
CGGTTAACATAAGGAGCCTGGAAGCCTTCTTTATATACTTCATTACATTATTTGGTGGCAGCGTATTTACTGTGGGTCAAGGGGTCCGAGCCCCGACATATTTGGCGGCATGGTGGGATAGCCTGCCCTAGAGCAAAGATATACAATATATCAAGACATACCAGAACCCATATACATTTATGGGGGTCGAGGCGAATCAAAGTGTCTACACGGATAATCCAGATTAATCGCAGCTTCACAAGATATCGCAGCTTCACAAAATATCGCAGCTTCACAAATGTAATAGCATCAACACAATAAAATTCACGTTCAACACAGTCCAGTAGTCCAATTAGTCCCAAAATTAGGCTCTAGTTATAATAAGTCCGACAAAGAATCGGACTATAGGAGGCAGGAATAGCTCCTCAAATAGTCATTAGATGAAGGGCCTTTACTGTCTTTATAACCCATACTCTGTGATATTGTGTTTTGTGGGATAGCCTGCCCTGCCACACCGAACAGGAATGGTCAGTGGTGACTGACCAACGGCCAACCCCGATCCCTTACAGGCGGTATAAGGGTGTAGTAAATAAATAAATAACACCACCCCCGCCCCCAAATAAACAGCTTTATCTCTGAAAGGGGGATGATCCAGTTTCCCAAACAAAAAGTTCAATTTCTGTTTGTTTTAAAAACTGCCTTGCCTTGGAAAACCTGTCATAGAGGAGGGGGGAGAAGGACCGAGTTTCTAAGACAGCCGTTTCAGATTTTTTAGAAATTGCCATGCCTCAGAGAAAAGAAGAAAGAAAGAACGGAGCTCCAGAGATCTCAATTTCATAGCTTTTTAATTGCCTTGCCTTCGAAGAGAGAAGGAAGTAAGGGGAAATCAGGCCAAAACGGCTCTGCAACTATTATGTGAGGAACACAAAATGCCAATTTTGCCAAACCAAAAAATCAATCAATCAATCAATTTTTATTACTTGCTTAGCCGCACTCCACCAGCGGTGCTCTGGGCGACTTACAACATTAAACCAATAAAACACTTTAAAAGAATTACAATTCAAAAACAACTAATCAAATGCTCTGCTAAAGAGCCAAGTCTTCAGTGCAACAGCAAAGCATCTCAGTTCGTGCATGGCTCGGATGTCGAGTGGCAGAGAGTTCCACAGTTTTGGGGCGGAGGCTGAGGAAGCCCTCCGCCTAGTGACCTCCAGGCGGATTTCTCTAGGGCCAGGTATATGGAGGAGATTCACTTGAGAAGATCGAGGTGACCACTGGGGTTGATGGGGAGGGAGGCGGTCCCTAAGGTGCATCGGCCCCTGGCCATTAAGGCCTTAAAGGTCAACACCAGCACCTAGTAGGAGATCCAGGTATCGATCGGTAACCAATGCAGCTGACACAGAATAGGTGTTATATGACATCCCACAGGGGTTCCTGTAAGGAGCCTGGCAGCTGCATTTTGAACTATATGAAATTTCCGGGTCATTGACAATGGAAGGCCAACGTATAGAGCGTTACAGTAATTCAAGGCATAGAGTGAAATTATTGGGTACCAAAACTGCCCCAGTCTCCAAACGCAGGAGGAGCTGGGTGTCATCCGCATAATAACACTCCATTCCGAAACTCCGTACCAGCTGAGCGAGCGGTCCAACATAGATGTTAAATATGTCAGTGTGTGATTTTCAAATGTTTCTGCAATTCAACCATTGTATAATATGCTGTGTTGTGTAACCAGGCATGTATAGAGCTAAAACAGCACAAGTGGTGTCCAGCACTGTTTTGACCTTCAGCTGTGTAAACATACTGATAAGGGAGACGCTGAGCTGCTTGAGTCAGTCGCCATGCTGATTCTGCTGTGAGGTGCAGACTGCTGAATTGCTCTGTGTAAGAATGCTTTACTTTGCTCACTTAATCAATAAAAGAACTTACATTATGAAATGCTGGGGAACAAGAAGGAGTAAATATTAAAGAAACATTAAAGAAACGGTAAAGCTACCGATCTTAAAAGCAAGGGGAAAGTTACAGGCAGAAGTTTACAGGGAAGTGGAAAAAAAATTCAGAACCCAGACTAACCACACAAAAAGAATAAGGTCCCTAGGGACACCAAAATGAATTTTATATGAAAAAGAATATGTGAGGTGGTCTGGAGGAAAACTAACACCTACCCTATAAAACCTAGAGAAGTGAGAGAACTGACCCTTCGGAAATTCCCTACTAGTATGTAAAAGAGAAGAAGAAAGTATCTCTCTCTCACTAATGAACTCAAGTAACTGAACACTAGGCCCAGAGGGGGTAGAAATGGCAGAGATATGGTGATATATAAGGATGAGGAAATCTAGTCTAAAGAAGGAAGGAGATTAGAGAAGGGAAAAGATATGAAACTTGCCCACCTCATCGGGGGAAAAGAGGCTTCAATACTCCCCGAGTCCTGAGAGGCGACTGCCTCAGAAACTGCCCCCGAGAGTCCACCAGAGGGGAAAGAAAAAGAAGGAGAGGATGAGGAGAATATCTGAATCTGAGATAGAAGACTAAACAATGAATGAGAGCTGTAACCTTGTGATGATTGGTAACTAAATTATATAGAATGATAATATAGAGTAACCTTTGTGCCCCTCATATCAGAGGCTAGGATTGTATTTGTGAAGTTGCGGCATTAGAACCTCCTATCCAAAAATGGAAGATTAGAAATAATAGAGAGAATTACGGAGTTAAAAAGAAATGTATGAATTAAAATATGGGTTGTGATAGAAATATGGTAAAGGTATTATAAAGACAGATTGGATTGTGATTAATGAATATCTAGAGAATACTAAATTAGTAATATACCACTGTCAGATATTCATTAGTAAGAATAAGAGCACTGGGGATGTTCTGTGTTTAAAATGAAACTGAAGAATATATCTAATAGTGTGGAACTAGAATGGAAGTCAAAATACTCCTTTTTCCCTTTCCCTTTTTCCTATTGTGATCTTGTATGTTTTATAAAATGGAAATTCTTAATAAAAAGTATTTCAAAAAAATAAATAAATAAATAAAAGAACTTTCTAAGTTCAGACCTGTCTTCGCTTCATCACTGGCGCGCGGACAAAATAAAAGAAGGGAAAGGATAGCCCCTTGAGGTACCCCACAATAGAGGGGGCACCTCTCGGAGACTTGTCCCATCCGCTTCACTCGCTGTCCCTGGTTCTGGAGAAATGAGCTGAACCAATTAAGGGCCAGCCCAAGGACTCCGGACACGGCGAGGCAGTGTATCAACAGATCGTAATCGACAGTATCAAACGCTACAGTGAGATCAAGAAGCACTAGCAGCGCCGATCCACCTCGGTCGAGCTGGCAACGGAGCTGGTCTGGGATGGGGGTGAATGGGGATGCAACGGATACACGTTGGCAACTATTATGTCATGAATTACAGTATTTGGGAGAGATTATTCTGCCAACATGGCCATTATCCCCAATCACTTTTTATCTATTTTCTCAAGGTGAAAACCACCAACCAAATCTTTATTATGTTCACAAAAATTATGACAGATCATAAACCGACTGACATATTCTGCATATTTCAAGATGATTATCTTACCTTGATATTAAACAACCATGGCTTCATAGCATCCACTTCAGCCTCTTCTTTGCTAAGATCATAAACAGCAAGGTATAGAGCTCTCTGAGTCATAAAGTGAGGATGAGCACTGTAGAATTCCTCCTGGCCTAAAGAACGACAGATATTATTATTATTATTATTATTGGATTGCTTTCCTCCTCTTCTAGGAACAGAAAACTACAATAAAATATCAGTTATTGCTGTACTGATAATTTGTGTAATCTTCAGTTCTCTGGAGACACTTTTAAATATTGCAAATTGGCTCGCATTTCAAGCAGCAAGAAGAGATAGTGAGTACCTAGGGTGTGTGTGTGTGTCTACACGCACTCACTCTTTGGAACTTGAGCATTATTTGAGTTAGTAATTTATTATCCATGATTACTCACCCACACGCAGCATCTCACCAACAAAGATTGCCAGTGCTTTTTCATTATATGTGACCAAATTTCTCCAGGATCACAACTATTTACTGTACTCAACATCAATTGACCACAAGCCCTGTGTATCTAGAGTCCGAGACAGCCCCAAAATGGCACATTGAACTATCTAGCCCAGGGTTCGGGAACCTATGGCTTGCGGGCCATATCTGGCTCTTTCGGTGATTCCATCTGGCTCATCTGCGTGCACTGCCTTCACCCTCCTTCGCACCAAATTCCGCGCTCGCAGCTCAGCCAAGCTCTCCATGCCGGCTCTCAGCTGTGTGCATGGAATTTGAGGCAAAGGACAGCGAAGGCGGCACATGCAGCTGACAGCTGACAGGGAGAGCTTTGCGCTGGCCCCGACTCCAGCAGAGCTGCACGCGCTGCCTTCGCCCTGCTTCACCCCAAAAATTGTGCGCACAGCTCAGCTGGAGGCGGGGCCAGTGCAATGCTCTCCCTGCCGGCTCTCAGCTGCAGAGGAGGCAGCGGTGGCGTTGCTGCTGCATGGTGCTGCTGCCCCACCTCCATCGCCTCTTGCCTCTTTACCTCTCCTGCGCAAGAGGCTGAGTCGGGATGTGCCGCTGCGCAGCTGCCCTCGCCCCCGAGTTCGCGTTCCTGGGGAGAGGAGAGGCCCCCGCCACCACCACCTCCTCCAACCTCCTCCTCCAAGCTATGCATCGTGCGGCCGGGCCAAGTCACCAGCAAGGTGAGCGAGCAGGGCAGGAGGCGGGCCAGGCCCTTCACTCCCTCACAGGCCGGTGACGCTTCCACAAGCCCCTGTCCCAGTCTGAAAGGAAGAGCGGCGGTTTTTTCCCTTCCTCCCCCCCCCCTCTGCTGTATTGCAACATGGTTAGATATCAGGCCTGGGCAAACTTGGGCCCTCCAGGAATTTTGGACTTCAACTCCCACAATTCCGTCTGTTAGAAATTGTGGGAGTTGGGAGTCCAAAGCCTCCGGAGGGCCCAAGTTTGGCCAGGAGATAGATTAATATATATATATATATATATATATATATATATATATATATATATATATGGCATGGTTTCGAACCCAAAAATGGCGATTCTAAAGTCAAATGGGGGGTTGATTAGTAAAAGAAAGACTTACAAAAAATTTCCAAAATTTCTAAAAATGTAACTTAATTACTAACGAAATTCGTTAGTAGTTCGTATGCCAGCACATGCGCATTCCAGATGAGTTTTGGCCTACAACTCCCAGAAATCCTAACAGCTGGTAAATTGGCTGGGATTTCTGGGAGTTGTAGGCCAAAACTTGAATAAATCACACTGAATTCTAGATGGGACTCTCCAAATAGGAAGGAGGGAGGGAAGGAGGGAGGGAGGGGGCATTCTATTCTTGGAAGCAGCAAAAGAAAAGGAGGAGGAGCCCCCCCCTCTGGCTCCTCGCTGCCTCTCTCTCACCCCGATCCCGAGGGAGCGAGGGCCCAAGTTTGCCCAGGCTGGTCATATACCTACATTCCATGCACATGCAATAATACAGCAGTAATAACAATGGGTATAAGAAGAGGTAAAATTCAAACCAAGTATTCTGACTGGTCCTCCTCATGCGGTGCAAACGGGCTCTTCTCTGTGAGCCGGGGAAAGCCAGCGTTTTCTGCTTGGGTGCACACACATACATATTCTTTGGGGGGGATTTGCTGCAGAATCTCTCTATGAGCCCGGATTCTGCAGCAAATCCCCCAAGAATATGTATGTGTGTGCACCCAAGCAGAAAACGCTGGCTTTTCGGGCTAATAGAGAAGAGCCCGCTTGCACCGCATGAGAAGGGACCAGTCAGAATACTCCGGTTTGAATTTTACCTCTTGTTATTGTTATTACTGCTGTATTATTGCATGTGCATGGAATGTAGGTATGACCAGTTGGATTACTTATAATATTAGGCACTTACAGTAGCATTCATTCTATTATACATTAGGTTGGTTTCTCACCCCAATGCTCTTTGATGCTTTAGATCCTGGCAGGCAGGAGAGGCAGGAAGCCTGGAAAATGTAAACAGAGGTTTACTCAGTAAATCCACAAGGAGGGCCCTTCATCCAAAGTGCCCTCCTTTGCAGATTTACTTCTGAGTAATCCTCTCTGTTTACATTTTTCCGGGCTTCCAGCCGAAAGAAGGAGCGAAGTTTAGGGCTTGCCTTGCCATAATACTTATTGGCAAGGGAGGCGGAGGGTGGTGAGAGAGAGAAGGAGGTGCCCCCTTATGACCTAATAACGACACTTAAGAAAATCCTGGCCCCCAAGTTCTATAAAGAAAATCCACTTCCTGGTTGGCGTTCCAGGTGCGGAAATACTCAAAAAGTAGCATTTCTTACAAATTTCTTACGAATCATTTCATTTTCATAACTTTTTTCTCATGCCTAATATATATATATATATATATATATATATATATATATATATATATACTGTGTGTGTATATATACCTCTTCACACAGCCCTGTCCTCCTAGTAGTACCTGAAGTCCCAGACTCAACTACAACACTATATATATGGGTCTCACTGAAATAAATTTTCAAATATTTTGCTTTTATGGCTCTCTGAGTCAAAAAGGTTCCCGACCCCTGATCTAGCCATTCGTAATGAACTCATATCATATCAAATGCAAGGAAACAACAGTACCATTTTGGAATATGCCCAGAGAATCTTAAAAACATGGCGTATGCAGAAGAGTGGGTTTGAAAGAGGGATGTATACATTTGATGGAAAATTGGCTATGTTCCTGTTAACCCAACATGCATAATCCTGG
The DNA here is from genome assembly GCA_030556195.1 of Anolis apletophallus. Lineage (NCBI taxonomy): Eukaryota > Metazoa > Chordata > Lepidosauria > Squamata > Anolidae > Anolis > Anolis apletophallus. The sequence goes on from JARBWK010004584.1 coordinate 6,760, forward strand.
CTAGCCTTGACCTCAGGTCAAGGGTAAATATGACGAAATACCTGCAAAGTCCCAGACATTTAATACAACATCTTTTTTCACTTTGCCCTTCACTTGAATTTTCCAGTCATGTACATCAATTCCGATTGTAGGATTCTGGAGTCCCAGGTCTGGTCTCTTGCATTTCATCAGCTGTTGTAACAGTGTCGTTTTGCCACTGCCAGTATTTCCAACGAGCATGAGCTTCATCCGATTATAAGGGACAGCTTTCTTCAAGCGCTGTTGAAGAAACCTGAAACAAAGGGGGCGGTGGGGGGAGGTCTTATAAAAAATCATTACTAATAACGCAAAATAATTCTTATTAAAAAGTATGTTTTTTTAAGAAGTTATTGGATGCTACTGCTGTGTGACTTCAAGTACTTTTCAACTTAGGGTGACTCTATTGGAGGCTGTTCCTGGCAAAATGGGTTCAGAGGTGGATCCCCTTTGCCTTCCTCTGAGGCCGAGGGAGTAGGATTTGCCTAAGCAGGCCCGGATTAACCCCTTTTGGCACCCTAGGCCACACTTTGGAATTACACCCCCAAACCAACCTCTCCCGCCCCCCACCTCCTCTTCCTCGCAGCACTACGCGCCCTGCACCTCTGCCTCCTCCGCCATGTTCCTGGGTGCCGCGCATGCTCAACAGCGGCCCGGGGGCGGGGCTTCCCTTTGCCTCCTCTTCCTTGCGGCGCACCCTCCGTCCTTGAGTCAAGGAAGGAGGGCGCGAGGAGGATGCTGAAGGAAGCCCCGCCCCCGGGCCCACTGCCAGGCATGCGCAGCAGGAGGGCGCGAGGCCTTCTGCCTCCTCCCCCATGTTCCTGGATGTCACGCATGCCTGGCAGCAGCTCCGGGGGCGGGGCTTCCCTCCGCCTCCTCTTCTGCCTCCTCTTCTTTCCCTCGGGGCTTCCCTCCGCCGCCTCCTCACCCCATCCTTCCTTGACAAGGGGATGGGGGCACTGGCGAGGGGGGGCACCATTCCCTCCTCCCCCGCCCTCTCGCAGCGCTCTCGCCCCGCCCTCCCCCAAGAGAGAGAGAGTCATCTCCATACTGCACATTGCGGTTTGGTTTCAACATATTTTTTTTGGTCCGTGTCAACTGCCCCCCCCCCCCCTTGGCTTGCGCCCCTAGGCCATGGCCTAGGGTGGCCTTATGGGTAATCCGGGCCTGTGCCTAAGGCAGGGGTGGGCAATTATTTTTTACAAGGGGCCACACGAGAGCCAAAAAATATTATGGAGGGCCGGACCTAAAGGCTGAACTACATTCTAATCTACATAATTTATTTATTTACTATATTTACTATATATTACACATCATTAATATTAGCATATTAATACATCAAGAAATATTCATATATTATTAGTATTAATATCACAATTATTATATTATAGTATATATGTAGACATTATAATATATTGAAATTATAATATAATATAACATTATATTATATTATTTATTATATTATTATAATAAAAGTATTATAAAATAATAATAAAAACCACTAAAATAAAATGAAATGAAATTCAAGAAGACAAGGTGTGAACCAAGAAAGAGGCTGACATCCTCAAGAGAGGAAGGATCCTGAGATGGAATGGCCCATTGGACCCAGCCCAGAGGATGGCAAAGTGGACCCAGCCACCGCCGCAGCAGAGCAGAGCAGAGCAGAGCAGAGCAGAGCAGAGCAGAGCAGAGCAGAGCAGAGCAGAGCAGAGCAGAGCAGAGCAGAGCAGAGCAGAGCAGAGCAGAGCAGGCAGAGCAGAGCAGAGCAGAGCAGAGCAGAGCAGGGCAGAGCAGAGCAGAGCAGAGCAGGGCAGAGCAGAGCGGAGCAGAGCGGAGCAGAGCGGAGAGCAGAGCGGGAGCAGAGCAGGGGCAGGGCAGAGCAGAGCAGAGCAGGGAGAGGGGGCAGAGCAGAGGTAGGGAGTAGAGCAGAGCAGAGCGGGCAGAGCAGAGCAGGCAGTAGAGAGCAGAGCAGAGCAGGCAGGCAGAGCAGGCAGGCAGGCAGAGCAGGCAGAGCAGAGCAGAGCAGAGCAGAGCAGAGCAGAGCAGAGCAGGGCAGAGCAGAGCAGAGCAGAGCAGAGCAGACAATCGAGGCTGCAGGCCTCCGCCTCTGCCCCCAGCCGTTCCCCCAGCTGATTGCCTTGCCTGGCGGAGTGTCTGCCATCCCTGCTTTGGGAGTGCCTGCCATCCTGGGAGGCAATCCGGACCTGCAGCGGGAGCAGTCGGTGAGCTGCGGCAGGTGATCGCCCTGGCGAACTGGAAGACGATCAAGGGGGCGGGGTGCGGCGGAGCCAGGGCAGAGCCGGGGGTGGGGCTTTCCTCCTCCTCGCCGGCGAGGGGGCGGGGCAGGGGCGGAGCCGGGGCAGAGCCGGGGGTGGGGCTTTCCTCCTCCTCGCCGGTGAGGGGGCGGGGCGGAGCCAGGGGTGGCGGCAGATGGCCCTTTTGGCCTAGGGTGGCAAAAGGGCCTGATCTGGGCCTGCTCCTAGCAGCTCTTTCTCCCTCTTTCCCTCCCCAAAGATCCTCCCCGAGGCAAAGGAAGGGCTCCGCCGAATGCCAGGGCCAGGTCCGCCTTGAGGAAGCCTTGAGGAGCCTCGACTCAGCATGGCTCAAGCTCCCGCTCAGGGCTGCTTCAGCCTCCCGATGCTCACTGCCCAATTCACCGACGTGGAGCTTCCGGGTTTGGCTGTTCTCGCGAGAACTCAATCACTTCTGCCCAGTGCTCTTCTTTTGCGGAGGGAGGAGGGAGGCAGCGAAAGAGGCCACACAGATCTATGAAACGTATAGATCAGGGCAAATAACTGTAGTCTTCCAGGTGCTATTTGATTTCAAAATCTAGAGCTAGTAAGGCCTTGGGCAATATGGCCAATGGTCAGAGTGATGCCAGTCATCGCTCAGGAGCATTTGCAGGATCAGAGGTTTCTCATCCCTGTTTTAAATAGTCACAGTAATAGTCAACATAATAGTCAATTATGACAACTGATGGGAAACAAACCTGATAATGTCCCTTGCTTTCCATCCAACATGTTTGAAATCCAAATTTAGCTGTAACCCTTCCAAAGGCAGGTCCCATATTTTGGACAACTTCCCCATTTCATCAGGGAAACATCTTAACTCAGGATTGTGACTGACATCAAAAGATGTCAAGTTATCGAGAAACCCAATCTGAGGGGGAATCTGGAGAGACAGAGAAAAGAGACATTTAAAAAAAAAAGTTGAATGATCGCATCATGATTATGAAAATAAC
>JARBWK010004585.1:0-10015 GCA_030556195.1 Anolis apletophallus
GGGAGCATATTACGCCCATTCTACGGCAACTGCACTGGCTTCCCATCGAGTACCGGATTGCCTTCAAGGTGTTGGTGTTAACCTTTAAGGCCTTGCACGGTCTAGGGCCTGAGTACCTAAGGGACCGCCTTACCCCGTACATTCCCCCGAGATCACTGCGCTTGGAAGAGCAGAACCTGTTGGTTGTTCCATCACCCCGCTCCTGCTATCTGTCCAGTACGAGACAACGAGCCTTTTCATCTGTGGCTCCCATGACTTGGAACTCGCTACCCAATCATGTCCGGGCAATGCACGAACTCCGCCCTTTCCGAAGAGCCTGTAAGACTGTCCTCTTCAGAACAGCGTTCGGCTAACTGAACGGAGAAGTTTACCAGTTCAGAACTTAAGATCGGGATATGTATTTAGTTGGCTATTGACTATGTTTTACTGTTTTTATGGAACCTTGTTGTGCATTTGTATTGTACATTTTATTCTTGTTGTGATCCGCCCCGAGCCTGTAGGGAGGAGCGGAATATAAAATTGACTAATAAATAAATAAATAAATAAATAAAGGAAGTCATAGGGAGGAGGGAGCACGCTTGTTTTCTGCTGCCCGGGAGACTAGGACGCAGAACAGTGGCTTCAAACTACTAGAAACTACTGAACATGAGGCAGTGCATGCGCCTTCCTTTCTTCTTCAGGCTAAACATGCCCAGTTCTTTACGCCACTCCTCATGGTGCTTGTTCTCCAGACCCTTGGACATTTTAGTTGCCCTCCTCTGGACACATTCCAGCTTAGAGTCAATATCTCCCTTGAATTGTGGTGCTCAGAATTGGGCACAATATCCCAGGTAAAGCGGTCTAACCAAGGCGGAAGAGAGCATGGGGAGCATGACTTCCCTCGACCGAGGCACTAGGCTCCTCTTGATGTAGGCCAAAACCCCATTGGCTTTCTTTTGCCGCATCCCATTCCTGGCTTTCACTGGAGCCTGGCTTCTCACTGGACCTGGCCTCTGCTGAGCCCCCATTCAGTCCTCCATTTTGGCCTCACCTGGCCTCCCATTGAGCAAATTAATTTTAGCCCATTCTGTCCCAACACCTCCTTCCACTGGGGCCTCTGCTTCTCCAACCTGCAGGCCCACCTCCCTCCACCTGGCCTCCCATTCAGTCCCAACCCACACTCCACCCCCCACGTGATTCCTTCAGCTGGTGCCTCATGATCCAAGGCCTTTGTAGTGAAGAAGAGCCAAGAGGCTTTGAAACAAGAGACACAAATCAATACAACGACTGAAGTAAAATATTTGGAAATCCAGATGACAAACAGAGACTCTGAATCCTTTAAAAGAACTTTTAGAGGGAAAGAGGAGCCAGGCAGGCAGGATGAGTGGGTGGGTGGGCCGGGAAAGCCATGGGCCCTCCTCTCTCTCTCTGCTTGCCTGTCGGCCTCTCCCTCCTCCGAAGGATCCCCCGGTGGCTCTGTTCCACAAAAAGAGCCATGGCTAGAAAAACTCTATGAGAGAAGGGATGTGGACAGAAGGACAGACTTCCTGAGGAGAAATACAGGGAGACCCAACAAGCAAACAGATTGGAAACTACTTGAGGACTAGAAGAAAGTGAACTAAATCCCCAAGAATATCACCCAAGTCAAAAATTAAAAACAAGAGGGAAGACTGACTGTAATGGAAAGGGAGAACTATACAAATAACAAAATATAAACAAAGAGACAAAAACCTCAAAGACACACTCCCTAAAAAGGGAGAGAATAGAGAAGAAAAATACTTATTCCACCAAAAGAAGAACAGAAGTCAACCTGTACTATATCTATCTGTCTATCTATCTTTTGTTGTTGTTGTTGGTTTGCTATTGTTTTCTTTTTTAAAAAGATTTGTGAGTTTTTTGTTTTGTTTTTTTCTTTTAAATATATTTTTCTTCTTTTTCTCTCATGTTTGATCTCCTTGTTGTGTGCCCTTCCCTACACCCCTCCCTTACCAACATCCCCACCCCTGAAACCTCCATATAACCCCACCTCCCCCCCCCCCACTTTCCTTTAAGATTCTCGTCTACACTGTATTTGAAAATACCAATAAACATCATTTAAAAACCCATAACATGATCTCTGCAGTTTTGCTTCTGTTATGAATCGTAATGCTCATCAAACCCTTCCAGTATTTCCTGTTGGTCCTGGGAGTCCTGCGTGCCAAGTTTGGTCCAATCCCATTGTTGGTGGAGTTCAGAATGCTCTTGGATTGTAGGCAAACTATAAATCCCAGCAACTACAACTCCCAAATGACGAAATCAATCCCCTCCCAACCCCACCAGTATTCAATGTGGACGTATTGGGTGTTTGTGCCAAATGTGGTCCAGTGAATGGAAATACCTCCTGCCTCTCAGAGATTGACACGACGATTCAGAACAGGAGCAAAATGACAGATATGAAGCAGCAACGAAAATAATAATGTGATGGTTGGGGGTCACCACCACATGAGGAAAGGGATTAAGGGGTCACGGCATGAGGAGGGTGAGAGACCCTGTCCTAGATTGTTCCTTCCTCAGAGTTAAATACTCCTTTTACTCCTGAAGAAGGCAAGGCCCAAGATGACCAGAGTGACCAGGGAGACCCCGGAGTGCTGCTCCCACCTCGCCAGGAGGAGTCTCTCCTCTGAACTGACCCTTGGCAGGAACCTTCCCAGGCTGGCCGTTAGCCCGCCCCTTTCCTGCCGCCGCCTGGAGAGCTGTGTCGCTATGGCAACGCCTGGGCCTCAGGCCTAGTCCCTCCAGTCAGCCAAGGCTTCTCTCTCTCCCAACCTCCATCCACAGGCCTCAGACCCACGTGATGACCACTAGGCGTTTCGTGACAGCCCCAATCCACTGTGAGTCCAGGCCTGGGCCCACTCCGGCCTTCCATCCAGGTGTTTTGGGCTTCGGCCCCTCTTCAACCCTTTGGAGAAGGAATGGGATGAAGACTCACCGGAAGGAGAAGAAGGAGGAGAAGAGACAGGCTGCAAAGAGGAGGAGGAGGGGCGAACTCTTCTCTTCTGTCCCAGCCGGGCAAAGAAGGGTGAAGAGGAAGGAGTTTGGACCCAGAGTGGGAGGATTTGAAATGGTGGGCTGACTGGAGAGAGAGAGAGATGTGTCAGCAGCCGATTGGCTGAGTGTGCCAGGGGCCAGGGTTCTGATTGGCTGCTGCCTCTGGCTGGCTGCTGAGGCCAACAGTTCCAACTGCCGTTCTGCCCTTTGTGAGGAAACGTGGCTGGCTGCCCACGGCCTTGAAGCCTTTTGATCCTTTGGAGGCTGGAGGCACGTTGGAGTCGCCCACTTCTTGCCCACAAGAGGGAGATATAGTGTCTGTTTGTCCGTCCGTCCATCCCTTTCTCATCTAAATGCAGTCTATTCTATTCTGTAGTTTCGCGTCTTGTCAGGAGAGAGATTTCCACCTTTTAAGAGCAACGCTGGATGTTGTTCTTGTCTGAGTCCAAAATGGAGCCCATGAACAAGCTCTTCCCTCCATTTCTCCTGACTAGGGCTGTGTTCCTTCTTCCAAAAACCCATTTCCCTTATTTATTAATAATGTGAATTAAAATACAACAAAGTTTTCAATCTGAAGTTGTGTCTGCTGCCATTATTTATGTATTTAAGTTGTATCCTTGATCAGACAGCGGCTGCCTTAAAAGAAAAAGTCTTTGTTCCACATTCACTAAAGAGGTGCCCTGCCTCATCGCCCTCAAAGCCGTGTTCAATTTGCCTGAATAAACAACATTGAGGAACTACTCTGCGTTGATCCGACCACAACTGGAATCACACTGTGTCCAGTTCTGGGCACCACAATTGAAGGGAGATGTCGACAAACGGGAATGTGTCCAGAGGAGGGGGCCTGAAAGGATCAAGGGTCTGGAGCACAAGCCCTATGAGGAGCGGCTTAAAGAGCTGGGCATGTTTAGCCTGCAGAAGAAAAGGCTGAGAGGAAATACAATAGCCTTTCCTTTAGTTTGAAGCCATTGCTCCATTGCGTCCTAGTCTCCAGGGCAGCAGAAAGGAAGCTTGCTCCCTTCTACCTAGGACTTCCCCTCACGTATTTATACATGGCTATCATGTCTCCTCTCAGTCCCCTCTTCTGCAGGCTAAACATGCCCAGCTCTTTAAGCCGCTCCTCATTTCAGTCCCATTTCAGATGGGGGGTCCTCTCCCCAGCACCCACCGCTGCTCTGGGACCAGAGTGAAGAGAGGGGTCAGGAAGACCATGCCACCTTGTCTCCTGCACTCTGCTAGAAATATAATATATTATAATATATTGTATACTCATATAATATAGATATTATAATGTGATACAATGTAATACTAATAATAATACCATATTTTAATTATATGTTTTATATTATGTGTAATATTATTAATAATACTTCAGTATAATGGTACAGTACAATAGTTTGTGGCAGATCCTGGAACAACTAGGATGTCCCCCCAAATTTCTCAAAATGATTATCCTGTTACATGAGGGCCAGCGCGGTCAAGTCAAGTTTTGTGCATGCGTTGTATTTTTTTTTTTTTTTTGCTTTTTAAGTCCCTTCTGCTGTGTTGTTCAGTGGTTTTATGAGTGACGGTCACTTGTGGGCCTGAGAGGTGTGTTGTGTCCAAATTTGGTGTCAATTCGTCCAACGGTTTTTGAGTTATGTGAATCCCACAAACGAACATTACATTCTTATTTATATAGATTTATTAACCATATTTATATACCGCCTTTCTCAGCCCGAAGGCGACTCAGGGCGGTTTGCAAAAGGCACAATTTGATGCCTGCAACAACATAAAAACAATTTAAAACATTTAGCATAAGTAACATTAGATATAATAAAATAAAACTGATAAAAGTATAAATCCTCAGCGTCTCATTACTAAAATCGTTACCCAATCGCACTGTCCAGTCGCTCCGAAGATCAGTTTGTCTGCTACACTGCATTTGGGAAAGCTTGCTCAAAAGCCAGGTTTTAACTTTTTTTTGCAGGGTGTTAGGAGGGTGGGGGCCGATCTGATATCCCTAGGGAGGGCATTCCATAGCCGAGGGGCCACCGCTGAGAAGGCCCTGTCCCTCGCTCCCGCCAACCGAATCTGTGAAGAAGGCAGGACTGAGAGCAGGGCCTCCCAGAAGATCTTAAGGTCCTAGATCAGTGTTTCTCAACCTGGGGGTCGGGACCCTGGGGGGTCGCGAGGGGATTTCAGAGGGGTCGCCAAAGGTCATCAGAAAACACATAGGAACCCTTTTGGTAGATAAGGCTGAAGATCTCTCTGCCTGTCCTTCTCTTCCTTTTTGGTGTTGGTGAACTACAACTCCCAGAATTCAAAAACAGCCCCCCAACCCCACCAGTATTCAACATTGGCCGTGTCAGTAGTGTGTCCTCAGAGTTAAATACTATTATTCCTGAAGAAGGCAAGGCCCAAGATGACCAGAGTGACCAGGGAGACCCCGGAGTGCTGCTCCCACCTCGCCAGGAGGAGTCTCTCCTCTGAACTGACCCTTGGCAGGAACCTTCCCAGACTGGCCGTTAGCCCCGCCCCTTTCCTGCTGCCGCCTGGAGAGCTGTGTCGCTATGGCAACGCCTGGGCCTCAGGCCTAGTCCCTCCAGTCAGCCAAGGCTTCTCTCTCTCCCAACCTCCATCCACAGGCCTCAGACCCACGTGATGACCACTAGGCGTTTCGTGACAGGCCCCAATCCACTGCGAGTCCAGGCCTGGGCCCACTCCGGCCCTCCCTCCCTCCAGGTGTTTTGGGCCTCAGCAGCCCCTCTTCGGCCCACTTCCTTCCTGCCTCTCTGGGAACCAAACACACCTGGCCCAGATGACCTGTCCGAACGTATCTCCTGGTACGAACCGTGGGAGGAAGGTGGCGGTGTGGAGGAACGGCCTTGACTCCTCTTGCCCTGGACCGACCCTCCTCTGGCCAGGCTCAGGCTGAGGGCGCCCTCTCACCTCCACAGGGCTGGAGGGCCTCTTGACATGGTCTGCCCCAGGAGGCTGATGGGCCCAGAGTGCCAGGATTTGAAATGGTGGGCTGACTGGAGAGAGAGATGTGTCAGCAGCCGATTGGCTGAGTGTGCCAGGGGCCAGGGTTCTGATTGGCTGCTGCCTCTGGCTGGCTGCTGAGGCCAAGAGTTCCAACTGCCATTCTGCCCTTTGTGAGGAAACATGGCTGGCTGCCCACGGCCTTGAAGCCGGATCCTTTGGAGGCTGGAGGCACATTTTAAGGACTGATTCAAAAGGGCTCTTTCATGCCTCTCTTCCCTGCCTGGATTCAAAGAGACCGATGCAGACATTGTTACCCTGTATACTTCGGTCTCTTTACTGTTATGTGTTTCACAAGCCTGAGTGACATTTTATTATACAGCAGGGTATAGATTGGTTTAAATACTGAGGTAGAGCTCCTACTTACTCTGCTTATACACATTCACCAAGCCTCACACAGAGGGCTTCCTGGCGGCTCTTGGGGAATTTCCCGCCACCCTGGCCGGTGCTCCTGTCGATGCTCCGCTCTCTCGCTGGGATGGTGGGACGGACAGGGCAATAGGCACGATCGCTCCGGGGCGTCCCGTCTCTCATCTCAGAGCGAACCCAGCTCTTTGGTTCACTGAGGAGCTGGCAGCGATGAAGCATGAGAAGAGGCGAGAGGGCGCGTGGCGCACATCTCACAAGGAATCAGACCGAACATGGATATGTGCGTATTTAAGGTCGTATTCTGCGGCAGTGGAGGCCACAAAAATCTTCCATTGCGACTGACATTGCGTCCGTGAGGAACCGTCCGGCTGAGCCGTTTCAAAGGTTGTTAAATCCTGTTTCACAAGACCGTTCGGCAACTTGCCGTGAAGCATTTGCTCGGTTCTTTGCGGATCAAATGGCTCTGATCCGTTCCGACTTGCACACCACGATTACTGCAGTCGCTAAAGATGGAGCCAGAGCGTCTGCTTGTCTGGTTTTAATGGGTTCATTTCAATTCGTGCAACTTGAGGACGTGGACAAGACCCTTAGAGAGGCGAGGGCGACCACGTGCCTCCGGGACCCCTGCCCATCCTGGCTGATAGAGCAGGCCAGAGGAGGTTGGGCAGAGTGGGTCCAAGTGGTGGTGAATGCCTCCCTTCAAGAAGGCCAAATTCCAGCCAGCTCAAAAGAAGCTGTGATGAAACCGCTGTTGAAAAACCCATCACTGGACGCCACTCAGATGGACAACTCGCGGCCATAGAATCATAGAGTTGGAAGAGACCTCGTGGGCCATCCAGTCCAACCCCATTCTGCCAAGAAGCAGGAAAATTGCCTTCAAAGCACCCCCGACAGATGGCCATCCAGCCTCTGTTTAAAACTTCCAAAGAAGGAGCCTCCACCACACTCCGGGGCAGAGAGTTCCACTGTTGAACGGCTCTCACAGTCAGGAAGTTCTTCCTAATGTTCAGATGGAATCTTATTTATTTATTTACTTTATTTATATTCCCTTTCTTGTAGTTTGGCCAGTTTTCAATCTCCCCTTTTTAGGCAAAGTCTTGGAAGGTTTGGTCGCCTCACAACTCCAGGTGTTCTTGGATGACACTGATTATCTGGATCCATCGCAGTCTGGCTTCAGACCGGGTCCTGGAACTGAGGCGGCCTTGGTCTCCTTCGTGGACGATCTCTGCAGAGAGCTTGACGGGGAAAGTGTGCCCCCCCCCCCGGTGTTGGTTCTCCTGGACCTTTCAGGAGCCTTTTTTATACATTGATTTTTATTTTTATTTAGAATAAAAAGTTGTGAAAAAAGTTGTGAAAAAAGTTTGGAGAGGTAGCGGGATTGAAAATCAATAAAGAGAAAACACAGATATTGACTAAAAATATATGTAAAAGGAGAAAAGAAGAACTACAGGAAGGCGCAGGCATCAAAATCCCCACAAAACTAAAATACCCAGGGGTGATATTTACAGCTAGCAATGCACAATTACTAAAAAACCAACTATGACAAGAAATGGTTAGAAATCAAGAAAAAATTAAAGAAATGGAAATTTTATGCATATGTGGTGGAAGTGTAAGATGGTCAAAAAATACCGGTACCAAATATATATTTTAAAAATAGAGAAAATTCTCCACCTAAAATCTGAGTTTAGACCTGAGTATTTTAATTGGAAAGCTCTGAGGGCTCAGGAGACCGGGGCGTGCTGGGAGAGATCCGGGGCCCAGAGTCCCACCATTTGGAAGCCGCTGAAGCCTCGGGAGGACCTGGTAAGGGAACCCCAAACCTTTCAGAAATGTATTCAATATGGTGGTGTATGCTGTATTAATAGTGTCTCAAATGTATGGTGAAGGCACCTGGTCCCCATGCCCTCTATTTACATACAAACCTGGGAACCGAGATTTCTGTCCCATCAGTAAATGTCCCTCTAGTGTCTCCCTCCCTCCTTCTTTCTCTCTTTCCCCCTTTCATTCCTTCCCCTTCCACCACCTGAAGGAAAAGGGAAGGAGAGAGAGAGAGAGTGCAAGAGTGAGAGGGGGGCGTGGCCAGAGCGAAAAAGGGGCGGGGGCCGAGTTCGGAGCATGGGGTGCTCATTCATTCCCTTTCCGGCTTCCTCCTCTCCTGAGGCTTCGTGCCAAGTTTGGTCCTGATCCATCATTATTTGAGTCCACAGTGCTCTCTGGATGGAGGAAAACTACAACTCCCAAACTCAAGGTTCAGTACTTTCTGTTGCTCTCATGAGAGTTTAGGTTTGATTCAACATGGCTGAGGAATGCTTTGATTGTGTTTTCCCCTTATGGCAGAAGGAGATTGGACTGGATGGCCCTTGGAGGTCTCCTACTCCAGGAACCCATTGTAATTATTATTATTATTATTATTATTATTATCATTAGAGGCTGAATGGCCATCTGTGAGGAATGCTTTGATTGTGTTTTCCCCTTATGGCAGAAGGAGATTGGACTGGATGGCCCTTGGAGGTCTCCTATTCTAGGAACCCATTGTAATTATTATTATTATTATTATTATCATTAGAGGCTGAATGGCCATCTGTGAGGAATGCTTTGATTGTGTTTTCCCTTATGGCAGAAGGAGATTGGACTGGATGGCCCTTGGAGGTCTCCTATTCTAGGAACCCATTGTATTATTATTATTATTATTATTATTATCATTAGAGGCTGAATGGCCATCTGTGAGGAATGCTTTGATTGTGTTTTCCCTTATGGCAGAAGGAGATTGGACTAGATGGACCTTGGAGGTCTCCTATTCTAGGAACCCATTGTAATTATTATTATTATTATTATCATTAGAGGCTGAATGGCCATCTGTGAGGAATGCTTTGATTGTGTTTTCCCCTTATGGCAGAAGGAGATGGACTGGATGGCCCTTGGAGGTCTCCTATTCTAGGAACCCATTGTATTATTATTATTATTATTATTATCATTAGAGGCTGAATGGCCATCTGTGAGAATGCTTTGATTGTGTTTTCCCCTTATGGCAGAAGGAGATTGGACTGGATGGCCCTGGATGGCCCTTGGAGGTCTCCTACTCCAGGAACCTGTTGTTGTTGTTGTTGTTGTTATTATTATTATTATTATTAGCAGAGGCAGAATGAATATTATGCCTTATCATTCAGGGTTATAGGCCTGTGTGGAAGGGCCCTGGCTTCTTATTTGACTTCCTTTCCACACATCTGAATAAAATCCCCATGTTATTTGCTTTAAACCAGATTATATGAGTGTGGACTCCGATAATCCAGTTCAAAGCAGGTATTCTGGGTTATATGGCTGTGTGGAAGGGCCCTGAATCCACATTGCAATATAATCCAGTTCAAAGCAGGTTATGTGGGGTTTCCTGCCTGGATATTCTGAGTTATATGGCTGTGTGAAGGGCCCTGAGTCCACATTGCAATATAATCCAGTTCAAAGCAGGTTATGTGGGGTTTCCTGCCTGGATATTCTGCGTTATATGGCTGTGTGAAGGGCCCTGAGTCCACACTGCAATATAATCCAGTTCAAAGCAGGTTTTGTGGGGTTTCCTGCCTGGATATTCTGCGTTATATGGCTGTGTGAAGGGCCCTGAGTC
>JARBWK010004586.1:0-10011 GCA_030556195.1 Anolis apletophallus
GATTATTCGTGCCAAATTTGGTCAAAATCCATTGTTTGAGTCCACTCCATCATTGGTAGGAGTTCAAAATGCTCTTGGATTGTATGTTTACTATAAATCCCAGCAACTACAACTCCCAAAAGACAAAATCATTTTTAAAGGGATAGCCACTCCTTGAGTTAGAAGATCACTTGTGGCTAAATTTGGTGACAATTTGTCCAGCGGATTTTTTTTATTTTTTTATTCGGACTTCTATATGCCGACTCCTAAGGCTCGCGGCGGCTTACAGGAGCCGAAGGCAAACACAGAGTACATGGTAAAACATCAATAGAACATACAGGGCATACACAGGGTAAAAACACCAACAGGGCAACCAAACAGCAGAAAAGGGAGGGGAAAGCCAAGCTCGTGCCCGAGGGGCAGAGCTACCCGGTGACATAATCAAGCACGCCCATCGAAAGGAGGGAGCCGGGGGGGGGGGCAGAGATCGAAGAGCGTCCTCAAAGAGTCCAAGTCCATGCAGTGGCGGTCACTACAGCGACGGTCGTTGCCGGCCTGTGAGTTCTGTCTCGTCATCGGCGGCTTGTCCACCCTCCTAGATTGGAGGTTCGCCACTCAAAACAAACAGAGCATATATATGGGGGGGAGATTTTGAACATCTTATATGGGGCTGGTTTACCCTCCAGTATGCCAGTTAAACTGAATGATCATGTCACAAAAAGATGTAGGTCTACAAAGAGTATTGCTAACATTAAAAGTTTGGAAAAGTCTTAGTGTCTCTGGGGTCAGATACCACTGCTCTCTCCAATGTGAATGCTATGTCTATGTAGATTTCAACTCTCCAAGAAGCTCTTTTCACACGCTATGGGTTTATAGGGTTTCTCCCCAGTGTGAGTTCATTGATGTGAACATAGACCTGAACTGCAGCTGAAGCTTGTCCACACTCTAGGCATATATAGGGTTTCTACCCGGTATTAATCCTTTGATGTATATGAAGATTTCCAGTCTCAGTAAAGCTTCGTCCACACTCTAGGCATGTGTAGGGTTTCTACCCAGTGTGAGTCCTTTGATGTGAACGTAGACTTCCATTCTCAGTGAAAAACTGTACACCCTCCAGGCATGTATAGGGTTTCTCCCCAGTGTGAATCCTTTGATGTGAACGTAGACCTGAACTGTGAGTGAAACTGTTTCCACAAGAATATTAAAAAAAACAACAAAAACTTCTTTAAGTACATCAGAAGCAGGAACCCAACTAGAAAAGCAGTTGGGCCACTCGACGACAATGGTCAGAAAGGGAAAATCAGCGAAGACAAGGAGATTGCTGAGCGGCTAAATGACTTCTTTGCCTCCGTTTTCACACAGGAGGACAGACAACATATGCCTGCAGCTGAGTCAGTTTTTTCAGGGAGGGAAGTAAAAGAATTAAAACAGATAGAGATAAACAAGGAGGATGTTCTCATATGCCTTACTAAACTAAATGTCAACAAATCACCAGGTCCAGACGGCATCCACCCCAGAGTTCTTAAGGAACTCAAGTGTGAAATTGCTGAACTTCTAGCTAAGATATATAACCTTTCTCTAAGATCAGGCACTGTACCCGAGGACTGGAGGGAGGCAAATGTAACACCGATCTTCAAGAAAGGATCCAGAGGTGATCCAGGAAATTATAGACCAGTCAGTTTAACCTCAGTTCCAGGCAAAGTGATGGAAACCATTATTAAAGAAAAAATTACTAGGCACATAGAAGAACAGGCATTGCTGAAGGAAAATCAACATGGTTTCTGCAAAGGCAAATCATGTCTTACTAACTTGTTAGAATTCTTTGAGGGTGTAAATAAACACATAGATAAAGGGGACCCAATTGATATTGTTTACCTTGACTTTCAAAAGGCCTTTGACAAAGTCCTCACCAAAGGCTCCTAAATAAGCTCTTCAGCCACGGAATCAGGGGACAGGTCTTGTCCTGGATTGGAACCTGGCTAAACTGTAGGAAACAAAGGGTGGTAATAAACGGATATTTCTCTGGGTGGAAAGAGGTGAGAAGTGGCGTACCCCAAGGTTCAGTTTTGGGTCCGTTACTTTTTAATTTATTCATTAATGATCTGGACGTAGGAGTGAATTCTGAGGTAGCAAAGTTTGCAGACGACACTAAATTGTTCAGGGTAGTTAAAAATGAAACTGACTGTAAAGAGCTCCAGAAAGATCTCTCGAAATTGAGTGAATGGGCAACAAAGTGGCAAATGCATTTTAACCTAAACAAGTGTAAAGTCATGCACATCGGGGCAAAGAACCCCAACTACACCTACCAATTGATGGGGTCAAAGCTTTCCGAGACAAACCAGGAAAGGGATCTTGGGGTTTTGGTGGACAGCTCAATGAAGATGTCAACCCAGTGCGCAGCAGCAGTGAAAAAAGCAAATTCTATGCTTGGCATGATCAGGAAGGGAATCGAAAATAGGTCAGCAAATGTTGTATTGCCTCTACAAATCTATGGTGAGGCCACATTTGGAGTACTGTGTACAATTCTGGTCTCCGCACCTTAAGAAGGATATAACGGAACTGGAAAAGGTACAGAAAAGGGCAACAAGAATGATCCAAGGGATGGAGCGGCTCCCTTATGAAATCAGGTTGCAACGCCTTGGTCTTTTCAGCCTTGAAAGACGGCGTTTAAGAGGTGACTTGATCGAAGTGTATAAAATCATGCATGGGATAGAAAAGGTGAATAAAGAAAAACTATTTTCTTTGTCACAAAACACTAGGACTAGGGGGCACTCCCTGAAGCTCCAAGGTAGGAAAATTAGGACTAATAAAGGGAAATATTTCTTCACCCAGAGGGTCATTGGGTTATGGAACTCACTTCCAGAGGAGGTTGTGACAGCGGTCAGCCTTAACAACTTCAAGGCAGGATTAGACAGATTCATGGATACCAAGTGTATCGGTAGTTACTGAAAAGGACATTCAAGTGCCACCTCGGAGTGGGTTGAGGTAGGCAGGATTTCCCTGGGTACTGGTTGTGGGGGGTCGGGAGCAGGTCAGGGTTTTGCCCTCCCATGGGCTGAGGTCCGATTCAGCATGGCTCTTCTTATGTTCTTATGTTCTTATGTTCCACACTCCAGGCATTTATAGAGTTTCTCCCCAGTGTGAGTCTTTTGATGTGAACGTAGATGTGAACTCCCAGCGAAACTCTTCCCACACTCCAGGCATGTATAGGGTTTCTCCCTCGTGTGAGTCCTTTGATGTTTACATAGAGTTCCATTCTCAGTGAAGCTCTGTCCACATTCCAGGCATTTATAGGGTTTCTCCCCAGTGTGAGTCTTTTGATGTGAACGTAGATTTGAACTTTGAGAGAAACTCTTCCCACACTCCAGGCATTTATAGGGTTTCTCCCCAGTGTGAGTCCTTTGATGTGAACGTAGATTTGAACTTTGAGAGAAACTCTTTCCACACTCGACCCATTTATAACGTTTCTCCCCAGTGTGAGTCCTTTGATGTGAACGTAGACTTCCATTCTCAGCTAAGCTCTTTCTAGGCATTCAAAGGGTTTCTCCCCAGTGTGAGTCTTTTGATGTCCACGTAGATGTGAACTCTGAGAAAAACTCTTTCCACACTCTAGGCATCTATAAGGTTTCTCCCCAGTGTGAGTCCTTTGATGTTTACGTAGACTTCCATTCTCTGCAAAGCACTGACTGCACTCCAGGCATTTATAGGGTTTCTCCCCAGTGTGAGTCCTTTGATGTGAACGTAGAGTTGAATTTTGAGTGAAGCACTGTCCACACTCCAGGCATTTATAACGTTTCTCCCCAGTGTGAGTCTTTTGATGTCCACGTAGATGTGAACTCCGAGAAAAACTCTTTCCACACTCTAGGCATTTATAAGGTTTCTCCCCAGTGTGAGTCCTTTGATGTCTACGTAGACTTCTATTCTCTGCGAAGCACTGACTGCACTCCAGGCATTTATAGGGTTTCTCCTCAGTGTGAGTCTTTTGATGTGAATGTAGATTTCCTCTCTGAGCGAAACTCTTTCCACACTCCAGGCATTCAAAGGGTTTCTCCCCAGTGTGAGTCCTTTGATGTGAACGTAGAGTTGAACTCCGAGAAAAACTCTTTCCACACTCTAGGCATTTATAAGGTTTCTCCCCAGTGTGAGTCCTTTGATGTTTACGTAAACTTCCATTCTCTGCGAAGCACTGACTGCACTCCAGGCATTTATAGGGTTTCTCCCCAGTGTGAGTCTTTTGATGTAAACATAGATTTCTTCTCTGAGCGAAACTCTGTCCACACTCCAGGCATTCAAAGGGTTTCTCCCCAGTGTGAATCTTTTGATGTGAACGTAGATGTGAACTCGAAGCGAAACTCTTTCCACACTCCAGGCATTTAAAGGGTTTCTCCCCAGTGTGAGTCCTTTGATGTGAACGTAGATGTGAACTCGAAGCGAAACTCTTTCCACACTCCAGGCATTCAAAGGGTTTCTCCCCAGTGTGAGTCCTTTGATGTCTATGTAGATTTCCTCTCTGAGCGAAACTCTTTCCACACTCCAGGCATTCAAAGGGTTTCTCCCCAGTGTGAGTCTTTTGATGTGAACTCGAAGCGAAACTCTGTCCACACTCCAGGCATTTAAAGGGTTTCTTCCCAGTGTGAGTCCTTTGATGTGAATGTAGATGTGAATGCTGAGCGAAACTCTTTCCACACTCCAGGCATTCAAAGGGTTTCTCCCCAGTGTGAATCTTTTGATGTGAACGTAGATGTGAACTCGAAGCGAAACTCTGTCCACACTCCAGGCATTTAAAGGGTTTCTCCCCAGTGTGAGTCTTTTGATGTGAACGTAGATGTGAACTCGAAGCGAAACTCTGTCCACACTCCAGGCATTCAAGGGTTTCTCCCCAGTGTGAGTCTTTTGATGTCCACGTAGAGTTGAACTCCGAGAAAAACTCTTTCCACACTCTAGGCATTTATAAGGTTTCTCCCCAGTGTGAGTCCTTTGATGTCTACGTAGACTTCCATTCTCTGCGAAGCACTGACTGCACTCCAGGCATTTATAGGGTTTCTCCCCAGTGTGAGTCTTTTGATGTGAATGTAGATTTCCTCTCTGAGCGAAACTCTTTCCACACTCCAGGCATTCAAAGGGTTTCTCCCCAGTGTGAGTCCTTTGATGTGAACGTAGATGTGAACTCGAAGCGAAACTCTGTCCACACTCCAGGCATTTAAAGGGTTTCTCCCAGTGTGAGTCCCACTTCCATTCCAGGCATCCACACTCCAGGCATTAAAGGGTTTCTTCCCAGTGTGAGTCTTTTCATGTAAACGTAGATGTCCACTGTGAGAGAAACTCTGTCCACACTCCAGGCATTCAAAGGGTTTCTCCCCAGTGTGAATCTTTTGATGTGAACGTAGATGTGAACTCTGAGCGAAACTCTTTCCACACTCCAGGCATTTATAGGGTTTCTCCCCAGTGTGAGTCCTTTGATGTGAACGTAGATGTGAACTCAGAGCGAAACTCTTTCCACACTCCAGGCATTCAAAGGGTTTCTCCCCAGTGTGAGTCCTTTGATGTGAATGTAGATTTCCTCTCTGAGCGAAACTCTTTCCACACTCCAGGCATTCAAAGGGTTTCTCCCCAGTGTGAGTCTTTTTTTGATGTGAACTCGAGCGAAACTCTGTCCACACTCCAGGCATTTAAAGGGTTTCTTCCCAGTGTGAGTCCTTTGATGTGAATATAGATGTGAATGCTGAGCGAAGCTCTTTCCACACTCCAGGCATTCAAAGGGTTTCTCCCCAGTGTGAATCTTTTCATGTGAACGTAGATGTGAACTCGAAGCGAAACTCTGTCCACACTCCAGGCATTTAAAGGGTTTCTCCCCAGTGTGAATCTTTTGATGTGAACGTAGATGTGAACTCGAAGCGAAACTCTTTCCACACTCCAGGCATTCAAAGGGTTTCTCCCCAGTGTGAGTCTTTTGATGTCCACGTAGAGTTGAACTCCGAGAAAAACTCTTTCTACACTCTAGGCATTTATAAGGTTTCTCCCCAGTGTGAGTCCTTTGATGTCTACGTAGACTTCCATTCTCTGCGAAGCACTGACTGCACTCCAGGCATTTATAGGGTTTCTCCCCAGTGTGAGTCTTTTGATGTAAACATAGATTTCCTCTCTGAGCGAAACTCTTTCCACACTCCAGGCATTCAAAGGGTTTCTCCCCAGTGTGAATCCTTTGATGTGAACGTAGATGTGAACTCGAAGCGAAACTCTGTCCACACTCCAGGCATTCAAAGGGTTTCTTCCCAGTGTGAATCCTTTGATGTAAACATAGATTTCCTCTCTGAGCGAAACTCTTTCCACACTCCAGGCATTCAAAGGGTTTCTCCCCAGTGTGAGTCCTTTGATGTGAACGTAGATGTGAACTCTGAGCGAAACTCTTTCCACACTCCAGGCATTCAAAGGGTTTCTCCACAGTGTGAGTCTTTTGATGTGAATATAGATGTGAATGCTGAGCGAAGCTCTTTCCACACTCCAGGCATTTAAATGGCTTCTCCCCAGTGTGAGTCCTTTGATGTGAATGTAGATGTGAACTCCAACCAAAACTCTTTCCACACTCCAGGCATGTATAGGGTTTCTCCGCCATGTCAACAGTAATAAGGGTGTTTAATTGCAATACAGATACTTGACTCCTTTTTTCTTTCCTATCTGTGAGGTCAAGAGTTCTGCGAGATCATCACCTCGAGAGGATTTCTTCTTCCTATATTATGGGTTTCTTTCCTGCATCCAAGAGGTGGCTCCACAGAATCCCCATTTACCTGGTCAAGAAAGAAGGGAAAGGTTATTATTATTATTATTATTATATTGATTTATAGCCTGCTGTATCATATTATATATATTATATTTACTATATTATATTATTTATTTATTTGGATTTATTCGCCGCCACTCCCGGTGGCTCGGGGCAGCTTACATATAATCACAAAACACAGCTAAAATATCACAATTAATAAATCACATTAAAATCGCTTTGAACAAGCAATGCAACACAAGGTGGCGCCCACAACGAAAAGAGAGACCACAAACCATTCAGGCCCCAATTATATTGGTTTATAGCCTCGTGGAGACTCAAAGCAGCTGAACATAAAACATCAGCGTACAATTTAAATCATAAAAATATGCAGACATTAAAACAGAATTAAACATAAACGGTATTTTAAAATTCCCAGATAAAAACCATTAAAACACACTCAAGGTTCAAAACCTCAACACCCCCTGAATTGACCTTTAACATCTTCTTCTTTAAAAGCCTGCCTGAATAACAAAGTTTAGGCTGCGGCAGTCAGGAAACCAGCCAGGAGGGGGCCATTTGGGCTTCCTTGAGGAGGGACTTCCAGAGTCGAGGGGCAAACACCGAGAAGGCCCCCTCTCTCATTCCCACCAACCAAGCTTGAGGTGGAAGTGGGACCGAGGGAAGGAAGGGCCTCTCTCTTCGGCGTTGAGTATTTATGTCACAGCAGATAGGCAACAGAAATATAGAAGTTTAATTCCCCATCGGCCCAAAAACTCCAGTCTCTGTTCGAGTGAATAATGAAACTCTCATTCAATTCACAAGGTAAATATATAACTTTGTATTGAATTGTATTTAACAATAACTGGCAAAACATCGAAAAACAACAGCCATCACAGCTACCTTTCTAAACATCCTTTCCTCACAGATATTTAATCCCAACTGACAAATCCCAACTGTCACTTTGTAACTGACATTCCTCAAGGTTCCATTTAGCAGTCTTGAGACAGCGCCATCTGGTGTCAAACATGTCGCACTGCAGGTCATCTCAAACTGCGAAAATATATCTTGTGCTGACTCATGAATTGCTATTCAAAATGCAATAATCTGACACTCCTCCTTCATGAGCAACACAAGTACACACATTACTTATAATAACAATATCTTCTTACAAAATACATTTAATTTACAATTAGTCAATGCTTTTGTAAACATATCAGCCATATTCTCATCTGACTGGACATACACAGGATTAATAAAACCATCCTGTACTAACTTTCTAACATTTTGGTACCTTACCCCAATATATTTTGTTCTCTGCTTTAATCCTTCAGCATTTGATATTGCTATACAAGATTGAGAATCAGTAAATAAAGATATCTTATCTTCAAAACTTTGGAACTCGTTTACTAGAGCCTTTATCCACTCTAGTTCTGTACAACAGTCAGACAAAGCAGAAAATTCGGCTTCTGCCGTGGATAAACAAACGTGTGACTGTTTACGAGATTTCCATGTCACTTGTATTCCATTAAAACTAATTAGATACCCGGAACATGACAAGTTTTGTTCGTTGTCACCAAAACTTGCGTCTGCAAACCCCTTCATACCGCTTTCTTTTGGACAAATTTTTAGCTTTTTGTCACATGTTCCTTTCAAATATCTTAACACTCGTTTTACAGCTTGCCAATCAGTCAACGTTGGTTCATTCACTCTCCTGCTTAGTACATTAGTGGCATAGGCGATGTCAGGCCTAGTCCAATTTGCCAAATACAAGAGGCTCCCAACCAATGATCTATACAATGTTTGATTGACAAACATTTCACCTCTATCAAGCTTTAAAAAATCTGGTACCATTGGAGTTGCTACTGTTTTACACAGAGTCAATCTTGTTCTCTCAAGTAACTCAAAAATTTTGTCTTTTTGATCTAGACAAATATCTTTTTCAGTTCTAGTTACATTTACGCCTAAGTATTTCCGGACTTCTCCAAGATCTTTTACAGTCATACTTGAGTTTAGTCCCTTAAAAACTTGTTCCACATCCCTTTCGGTTGGTGCTAGTACTAAGAGATCATCGACAAACACCAAAACAAATGTTTGCTTTTTAGACTCTTTTCCTTTCTTATATAGACATGTATCTACAATGCTTCTTTCGAAGCCAAGACCCTTTAACTTACACTGGTTCCAGCATCTCGCTGCTTGCTTTAGCCCATATAATGCTTTCCGTAGTCGATACACACCAGTTGGAGTATCTTTTTCAAAACCAGGTATTGCTCTCATATATACATTGTCAGTCAGCTCTGCGTTTAAATAAGCTGTGGCAATGTCAAAGTGCCTTATAACATACTTTCTTTGCACACCGATGCCTAAAGCAGTCCTAATTGTTTCAGGTCTAATCGTTGGAGCATATACCTCATCATAATTTTGATTGTAAATTTGACCAAAACCTTGTGCAACCAATCTTGCTTTGTACAATAATGAACCATCAACTTGTGTTTTCCTTTTAAATACACACTTGCAACCAATTACCTTTACATCTTTGGGTACATCTGCTTGTTCTAAAACATTTAAGGAATGAAGTGAATCAAATTCCTTCTTCATTGCTTTTACCCAACAATCATGTTCATTTTTCAGTCTACGCAATGCTTCAGCGTAAGAATTAGGATCTTTCCTCTCTATACTTCCTATTTGCGTGACTTGGTACTTGGCTGGTGGAATTCCTTTAGTGATACGTGTGGATCTCCTAGGAATCTCATCCTTAGTCTCCTCCACATCCCTAATCTCCTCTTGACAATGTCCATCAACCTCTGTTACAGATTTGGACACTAAGTCAGAGTTTGTGGCGCAAAAATCATGAAAATTACTTTCTTCAGATTGTTCCTTGCTTTCTTCCACATTTGCCTCATCTAATACCTCAACAACTTCAGATTCATTCTTTACTCTAGAAACACTTGGGGTTATGAACACTTCAGTGTTCGCATGAATTCTATCCCAATGAGTATTATTTTTCGAACTTTACAGATCTGGAGACTGTGATCTTCTTCCCTGGAGAAGAGCCATTCCAGAATCTATAGCCTTCGTTCCACCTTCATATCCAATAAATTGCATCTAACCATATTTCTTTGATTTTCTTCTGCTTTTCTGTCCATAGTTTTTCATTTCTTATAATATCCATAATTTCCAGCTGAACTTGTTCCCACACATATTCATACCATTTTTCAAGGGTCCATTTCTTTTTTCTTTCCACCCCAGGCAATCACGGCATGTGCCGCTCTAAA
>JARBWK010004587.1:0-10009 GCA_030556195.1 Anolis apletophallus
TTTTCTTTCCTCTTTCTTTACTTCCTTCATTTCCTTTTCGCTCTTTTGTTTCTTCTTTCTTTCCTTCCTTTTTCTTTCCTTCTTTTCTTTCCTTCCCCTGGTCTTTTCCTCATGTACCCTCCTCAAACGGAACGGAGAAGAGTCACACACGTCCCGCTCTTGCCTGGCTTCTGAGCAACCCGGTCGCTCTTTGGGAGGCACCAAAGTTCCTCCAGGTTTGAGAAGCCGCTCTCTGAGTGGCATCTCTTCTCTCTTGCAGACCTTGACCTTCCAAGACGTGGCGATCTACTTCACGGAGGAGGAGTGGAGATTGCTGGGCAAGGAGCAAAGGGCCTTGTCCGGGGAGGTCATGATGGAGACCCACGAGCACGTGACCTTCCTGCGTAGGGACCTTCCAAACACCCCCTTCCTGTGGAGATTCAGGGCCCTTCCATTCCTCGCCAGGGTGCAATGAGACTCCTTTTCATGTCCTCTTCAGCTCAGGCCCTTGTTTCCCAGGAACATCAAGGGGTTCCTTAGCAACTGGGAGCCATTCTCAACCAGTCCTTCTCTGTCTGAAGTGCTCTGGGAAGGCCCACAAGCGTCCAGAAAGCCATGGCTTCCTAGGCAGCGCTGGGCCTCAGGTCCACTCGTGTTTCCTTCAGAGTAACCACAACCCCTTCACACTGGTCCTGTGGTTTGGCCTAAACGCATGCCCATGTTTCTGTATGGGTATACTCTGGGAAGGATGAGCATGTGCGCACAGAGAGGCAGAAGTGGGGCCCTGAGGGGAGAGTGTCCCCGCTTGCCATCCCAAGAGTAAGGCCACAACTGCCCAAGGCTACCAGCCCACCTCCCCTCTTCCCTCCCCCCTCAACCGACCACCGCTCCATTGGCCTGGTAGACCCGCCCTGTTCGCTACCAGTTTTGAGAAGCCTATTGGGTGGCCTGCTTCTTCTGTCGCTTGCACATAGTCCCTCCCTCCTCCCTCTGCAGGCCTGACTACTCCTCCACCTCCCTCCGCTCCCGTTTTCCCAAAAGGTTCTTCCTCCCTGAAAGTTGGGACTCACGCTTGTCTCTCCTTGTCCCTTTATAGGAGAGAACTGGTGGGCCACAAGAGCACGCGCGAAGGGCAGGAGCCATCTTGGGCACAAGCTGCATCTTGCCAGACATCTCCAAACCCACAAGTGTCAGCACTGTGGAAAATGCTTTGCTCGTAAGGGACACCTTGAGTGTCACTTGAGAGTCCACACAGGAGAGAAACCCTTCAAATGCCAGCACTGTGGGAAAGGCTTTGCTCATAAGGGAAACCTTAACCGTCACCTGAGAGTCCACACAGGAGAGAAACCCTACGAATGCCAGCACTGAGGGAAAGGCTTTGCTGGGAAGGGGATTACTATTTATTATTTAAAATCTTTGTATCCCAGTCGTCTCACCTCCGAAGAGGGACTCAGACCGGCTGACAGAAAAAGTCATTGCAATTGATACAAATTAAAACATCATATAAGAATACAAAGTTAAAATTGTCAGAATATCGAGCTCCTTAGCTGTGTTGAAGAAAATACTTCTGCAGACCCAGAATGAGTAGAAAGAGCTTTACTGGCACAGACACCCAACACTTAACTTCAGCCACATGGGAAGAAGGAAGCTGGCTTGGAGCCTCCTACATATACTAGTCACAGAGTTTTGCATCATCTCTCTCTTGGATGCTTCTTGTTTTTCTCGTACCGTCTCTCTCCTTGTTGCTGGACATTTCTTTTTACAAGTCATCTTTTTTAGGCTTTTTTCCTTCTTTTTCCAGAGACGGGTCTTCATAACCCTCTTGGTATAAAAGCAATCTGTTGTTTTTAGTTTTTGTCCTTTTAAAAAACTTTTCCTTAGCTCTTCAAAATCTTTCCCGTGTTTGGTGTCCATTGTCCGTTCCTTTGTCTTTTAGTGTAGCTGGATCTGTACCTTCGCTTTCCTCGGCTTCCTTTCTAACCGTTCTCTTTAGGAGATTCGAGGCCTTTTATGTCCATCCCCAGGATGCCACATCTCGTAGGCCTAAAATACGCCCCAGAGAGTAGGGCAATTTTCCTTTAGGTTTTTCTTTCTTCCTTGCTGGGTTGTTCTCCTCCAGCTTCTCTTCCTATTGGGCTGCGTCCCAGTCTTTTCGTTTTGTTCTTTATCTGTATCCGGGATGGGGCTTTTGGGTGGGTGCAGGCCTCTTGGTTTTCCCTCTTCTCTTATTTGGGGGCAGAAGTTTTAGGGCCCTTCAGTCATTCTTGCAACTTCCAGTGAAACTTCCTCCCTATTTTTGAGTGAGGTCCTCTTTTCTTCTGGTATTTTTGCGGTTTTGTATTCTCCTTCCTCTCTTCCTCTCTCTGCCTTCATGTATTGTTGCGTTTTCCCCCTGACATGGGTGCGTCCTTTCCATCATCATAGAGGGTCAGCAGCTCTGGCATTGTGGGAACGCCGGTTGGTTCTGTTCTTGCGTTGGGAGTGCTCCTGGATCGTTCATTTGCTTTTCTTGCCGAGACATTAGGGCATCCATCTTCCGTAGGCATCCGTCTTGAGCTTCCCTATTTTTCGTAGTTCTGCAAGGATGTCCTCAAAGTTATTCCTTCCTCCTCTGGTCCCTCTTGCATTATCCTCCGCTCTTTTGCTCTTGAGGTCCGCTCATGCAGTGCCGACATAGTTCTTTTGTCAGTTGTGCTGTTCCCTGTTTTACTATTGGAGAAATGTCCTTTTCCCTCTCCTAAGATGGCGCTCCTGCCAAAAGCTCTTCTTCTTCCCTGTTCCTAGAACGGTGAGAGCTCATCCGCCATTTTGCTCCCTTTAGCTCTTTCTCCTCCTGTTCCCTCTGCCTTTGCCAGGATGGTTGACTGCCCTCTGTGTGGCCTGCTTGCTGGGCCTTTGTGTCTCTTTTGTTGGGGCCGATCCCTGAGTGTGGGGCTGGTGGGGCTGTTGGGGTCCCTGTTGCTCGCGTCTCGCTCTACCCTCTGTCTCTTATATCGGGGGTTCATGTGATCATGGGAGGGACAGGCCTTCCTTTGGCGATCTCTACCGCCCCTTAATATGTGTGCTGGCTTCCCCAGCACTCACATTTGTTCGTGCCCGTCTCCTCCTCCCTTTTGGCCCCGATCTTGGTGGGCTGGCTCATCATCTCTCTCTTTAACTCTTTCAGCACCAGACTTCAGTTCTGCACAGTCACTCGTAGGCTGATGAAATCCAGGCACATAGATTGCATCATACATACATTGCATCATACATGGCACCTCATTTACATTTCATCTAATACATAGAACATAAAACTTAATACTTTCACAAAAATACATATAGATAGACTACATATAGGTAAAATACATTCAAGCCAAATCGCTAAATAAAATCAAATTCAACTCAATCCGTATGTGTGGTCATTAACTTTGTCCAGAAACAATCACGGTCCTTATTCTGGGAATGCTTCCTTCCACAGCCAGGATTTCACTGGCCTCCTTAAGGACAGGAGGGAGGGGGCAGATCTGATCTCGCTCGGGAGAGAGTTCCATAGCCGAGGGGCCACCACAGAGAAGGCCCTGTCTCTCGTTCCCACCAAACTAGCTAGCAAAGGTGGCGGGACCGAGATCAGGTCCTCTCCCAAAGATTTTAGCATCCTTGATGGTTCATAGGGGAGAACACGTTCGGACAGGCAAACTGGGCTGGAACCGTGTAGGATTTATAGGTCAAGACCAGCACTTTGAATTGTGCTCGGAAGCTAATGGGCTTTCACTGAATGTTGAGAAGTTCTTTGAGGAGCGTGGTGATTACGTGGTGCCTGTGCAACTTTGGTGACTTCAGTGCAGACGGGAACACACAGGGAGTTACCTCTGTTTCCCAGCCTTTGAGAATTTAACTAGCTGTGCCCGGCCACGTGTTGCTGTGGCCTATAGTAAGAATTTCCAAAGTAGAGGTAGATATCTGGACTATTATGAAAGAGAAGTGCCTACTTCTTCCTTCCCTGCTTTTTCTTCTCCTTCTCCTTTCTCTATCTCTTTTATTCCTTCTTTCACTCTTTGGTTTCATCCTTCCTCCTCTCTTTCCTTCCTTCCCCCTTTCTTTACTTTTTCATCTCCTTTCTTCCCGCCCTGTTTCCTTCCTTCTTTCACTTTTTATTTCCTTTTCTCCCCTCTTCTTTCTTTACCTCTTTCCTGTCTTTCCTTTCCTTTTTCTTTCCTTTCTACTTTCTCTTCTTCCTTCCTTTGTTACCTCTTTCTTTCTTTCCTTTCCTTCCCTCCTTCTCTCTTTCCTTCCTTCCCCCTTTCCCTCTTTCATTCCTTCCCTTTTCCTCTCCCTCCTTTCTTCTCTCCTTCCTTCCTGACTGTTCTCCCCTAATACCATGGTAGAGTCCCTTCTAACTCTATTCTATGAGTGTATTTAATATAGTAATATATAGTAGTAACATATTTTGTGTGTGTGTGTGTGTGTGTGTGTGTGTGTAGGGAGGATATGGGGCAGCTTTCTGATTGGTTTCCACTGTTGTAATTATTTGCAAATGGCTTCTGATTGGCTACCGTCAGCATTCAAAGACTCTGAAGTGTCTGAGAGGGGAGAGGTAAGGGCCTGAGGCTGTCAGAAATGGTAATTGGTTGCTACTGTGGTGTTATTTGCATATGGGTTCTGATTGGTCTACCTCAACATTCTGAAGTGGCTGAGAGTGGAAAGGCAACGGCCTTAGTTGCATATTCAATTTTTTTTAGGATTTGTAGGTTATTTTAAGGGTTTTTTATTTTTTATTTTTGCGTTGTGAGACGTTATGCTGCCAAATTTGGTGTGATTCCGTTCAGCGGTACTTTTTTTTAGTTCAGCCTCATTACGGACAGAGCATTTTTATATAGATAGATATAAAGTGCTTTTATGAGACTGTACCCAACTCTCCTTATGTTGGTCGTGACCATAATGAAGATTTTTGATTTGATTTGACTTCATTGGGAAGTCATCTGAAACTTATCCCTTCTGTTCGATGTTTTGTCTTATGTCTGTTATAACATCCGGAAATTTTTATTTAATTTTAGTTGTTAAGTCATAATTTGTGTTTATATTTTAGGTTGTTAAATTTTGTTAGTTTGTTAGTATGTTTTTAGTATGGATGTATTATTGTTGTATTTGGGCATTGAACATTTGCCTTTGTTTGGAATCTGCCTGAGTCCCTCCGGGGAGATAGGGCGGAATAAAAATAAAGTTTTTTAATGGTATTATATTATGGGTTTGGGAGCATGTTTGGGTTTGGGAGTCCCCCTAGGTCGAAAAAGGCTGCTGTTGAATGCCCGGTCAGTAAATGGAAAAACAACTGCCACCCAGGACTTAATTCTGGATGAGCATGCTGACCTGGTCTGTATCACAGAGGCCTGGCTCGATTGGGGGGTGGGGGGTTTGAGTCTCAGGCGTCTATTGTGATTCCACCCCCCTGACCAGGTTCCCCATCCCACAGCCAACAGCATTCAGGTGTATTTACTTAATGGTGGGTGTCCAGGACAGAATAGGTGTACTGCCCACCCCGCTGCTCAACAGCCTCCCTTTCTGAGCTAGCCGGGGTGGTCTCGGGGTTGGCAGTGGAGCCTCAGCAGCTAATAGTGCTGGGAGAGTTTATTTATTTATTTATTTATTGGGCTTCTATGCCGCCACTCCCGGGAGGCTCGGGGCGGCTCACAAGCACCGGATAAAAACGCATAACAACAACATTATAAGTTAAAACATAGCATGAGAATACACAATAAAATACAGCAGGAGTTAAAAACCTTGGTATGTAATACAACACAACAGGTACCAATTTACGTACAGGACGGGCTGCGCATAGGAAGACCTTCAAGTCGAAGGCTTGTTGGAATAAGTAGGTCTTGCAAGCCCGCCTGAAGGGAAGCAAATCCTGGATGGCGCGCGTTTCAGCGGGGAGGGCATTCTATAGCGTGGGTGCAATCACGGAGAATGCCCTTCTACGGGTCGCTGTCAACCTAGCCGACTTTGCAGAGGGGACGTCCAAGAGGTTAGTACCTTCCGACCGTAGTGATCTCGTAGGGCAATATGGGAAGAGACGGTCCCTCAGATACGCTGGCCCCAGGCCGTGCAAGGCCTTAAAGGTAAGAACCAACACTGAAGGTGATCTGGTGCTCGATTGGAAGCCAGTGCAGATCCTGCAAAGTAGGTGTTATGTGACTACCAGCTGGTGAACCAGACAGGAGTCGGGCGGCAGTGTTCTGCACCAGCCTGAGCTTCCGGGTCACCGACAGAAGAAGGCCAACATAGTGCGTTACAGCAATCCAGTCTCGAGATGACCGTGGCTTGGATCACCGTGGCTAGGTCATTCCGGGATAGATAGGGGGCCAGCCGCCTTGCCTGTCTGAGATGGAAAAAAGCAGACTTGCTGACCGCAGAGACCTGGGTCTCCATGGTCAGCTGGGAGTCCAGATGAACTCCCAAGCTCTTTACAGAAGGCGATGGGCATAACGCCACACCGTCCAGGGTCGGAAGCTGGACATCCCTATCACCCGGGCGACCCAGCCACAAGATCTCCGTCTTCGCCGGATTCACCCTCAACCTACTGGCTCGCAGCCATCCAGTAACGGCCATGCTGAGATTGCCCTGTCGGAAGTGGCTCAGGACTTCCTGGCCTCCATGACAACCATGGGTTTGTCCCAAGCGGTGTCTTGCCCTGCCCGTGCTGCCAGACACACTTTGGGCCTTGTTTCCTGTGCAGGATGGGGTGATGGTGATGGTGGTGTGGAGGAACTTGTCCCAGTTCCGTTGTCATGGACCAATCACTACCTGGTCAGGTTGGGACTCGCTGGGACGGACTCCAGACTCCTGCAGGGGAAGGGGACCGATGGAGATGGTCTGCCCCAGGGGGCTTATGGATCCAGACGGATGCCTGACGGCTCTTGGGGATTTTCCTGTCATTTTGGCAGGTGATTCTGTCAAAACTCTGGCTGACCTCTGGAATGGGGAAATGGCCACAGTGGTGGACAAAATCGCTCCTGAATGCCCCCCCCCCTCACGTAGCAGAGCCAAACCAGTCCTTGGTTTTCCAGTGAGTTGGCAGCAATGAAGCAAGTGAGACGGAGACAAGAGTGACGTTTTTTGGATCTCTCAGCAGCTTTCGATACCATTGACCATGGCGTCCTTCTGGGTCGTCTTGCTGGAATGCGACTTGAATGGAATGGTTTACAGTGGCTGTGTTCTTCCACTGTTCTTCCACTAACTACTGACCAGGTCATGAGTTCGAGGCCTGACCGGGTCGGGGTGAGCTCTTGACCAATTGTGTAGCTCGTTTCGACCTTTGCAACCTGAAAGACAGTTGCATCTTTCAAGTAGGAAATTTAGGCACCACTTTGTGTGGGGAGGCTAAATTTAACTGATTTATGAAGCCATAAAATCTCCAAGAAGTACACACCCAACAAGAATGAAAGAATGCGACAGCTCCCCCGGTGGCCAGAAGCTGGAATGTTGAATTGCCTCTGAGTGTCTGTCTGTATATGTTGTATGTCAATGGCATTGAATGTTTGCCTGTGCGTGTGCATGGTGATCCGCCCCGAGTCCCCTGCTGCGGGGTGAGGAGAAGGGCGGAATATAAATGACATAAATAATAGTAAATACTAGTACTAATAATAAGATATTATAATTGTATATTTACGTTACATGTAATATTACTAATCATATTGCGATATAATTTGTTATAATACAAGGTGATATGTAATGGTTGTTCTGTGACAATGACAGAGCTGGGCCTGTTTAGCCTGAAGAAGAGAAGGCCGAGAGGAGGCAGGATGGCTGGGAAAGAGGCCCCGCCTCCAATGGAGTGATTGACACCTGGCTGAGGAAAGAAAGAGAGAAAGAAAGAAAGAAAGAAAGAAAGAAAGAAAGAAAGAAAGAAAGAAAGAAAGAGGGCCCCAGCTGAGGGAATCAGGCTCCTGAGGGAGAAAGCCAGGAGGGAAGCCATTTTGTGTTCTGGCCGCCATTTTGTGTCCAGTTCTGCCAGTCCTGAGCGTGCTCAGTGGGCGCCCACAGAACGTTCTGGCACCTTCCTCCGTCCTTGGGAAAGCACGGCTGGCCAGTTCCTGCTCCGGGAAGGCTTGGCTGGGCCAGGGTGAGGCCCCATCTTGCCCGGAGAAGGCGGTTGTTGAGGCCAATGTGAAATACAGTTTAGACTCTGAGGTAAAAATCTGAGGCAAAAAGCAGGAAAGAGGCCGAGGGGCGGCTGAGGGGGCAAGCCAGGGGGAAGCCATTTTGTCCCCAGTCCTTCCTGTTGTGGTCTGCCTGGGAGGTGAAAGGAAACAGTATTATTATTGTTATTACTACTACTACTACTATTATTATTATCCTGGCCAACGGGGGCCCTCCCTCATCAAAATTAGGATAGCCTGGGTGACTTTTTGGAAAGGATTGGGACTGTTTCTGTTGCAGCGGAAACAGTTAATTATTGGGATAATTGAGCATATTGTTGTCTCATGTATATAGTAAGATACTGTGTGTCTGTATTTTAAGCAGAGCATGGCTGAGTATAGCATTGCGTTTCTATGCTTCTTATGTGGCTCGTTGTGCAGAGAAAGATTGCAGAAGGAAGACAAGGTCACTCTTCGGACTGTTGTGTAAGAGAGACTATATATTGTCTTCGTTATATGTCTTCTTATCATCGGAGAGTGAAGAAAAACTCTCTGAAGATATTGTTTGTGTGACATTTTCGGGGAGAGCAATACTTCTGTTTTGTTTTGCACTAGCTTGGGGACCTGGCGGTGCCCGGGTTACTTGAGAAAGGCATCGTGTGCCACGGTTGGTCCTTATCAGTTGCTTATTTGGCTCGCAGTGGTCTCAGGAAGTGAGTGAAGGTACTTCAAGTCCCATAATCCATGGTCCATCCTCCTCCAAATTGCACCAGGATCTGGAGTGGGTCATGGGGGCTCTGTGTGCCAAATTTGGCCTTGTTCAGTTATTGGGTGAGGGTTGCAGTAGTCTTGGCAAGTGAATGGAGGTACTTCAAGTCCCATCATCCGTGGTCCATCCTCCTCGATACTTCACCACGATGTAGAATGAGTCATGGGGGCTCTGTGTGCCAAGTTTGGTCTTGATCAGTCATTGGATGAGGGTTGCAGTGGGCTTGGGAAGTGAGTGGAGGTACTTGAAATCCCATCATCCATGATCCATCCTCCTCTAAACTGCAGTAGGATGGAGGGTGGGTCATGGGGGGACTGTGTGCCACGTTTGGTCTTCATGGGTCTTGGTTAAGGGCTGCAGTGGTCTGTGGGGAATGAAGGGTTTGAAAGTACTACAAATCCCATCATCCGTGGAGGTACTTCAAGTCCCATCATCCATGGTCCACCCTCCTCCAAACTGCAGTAGGCTGTAGCGTGGGTCATGGGGACTCTGTGTGCCAAGGTTGGTTAAGGTCCCATGAGCTGAGGCCTAGTCAGGAAATTCAAGTTGAGGAAGCCTTATTGTCAATTTAGGCCTTACAGAGTATCCCATTAAAAGAGGCCTAGTCGGGAAAATCAAGGTAATAAAGCCTTACTGTCAATTTTGGGCCTGGTCTGTGATTTGTAGGGGCAACAAGGGGAGGGTTTCCATTGGGTTGATTGACACGATTGATTGATTGATTGATTGATTGATTGGAAAGAAAGAAAGAAAGAGGGCCTCAGCCGAGGAAATCAGGCTCCTGAGGGAGCAAGCCAGGAGGGAAGCCATTTTGTGTCCAGTTCTGCCAGTCCTGAGCGTGCTCAGTGGGCGCCCACAGAACGTTCTGGCGCCTTCCTCCGTCCTTGGGAAAGCACGGCTGGGGAGTTCCTGCTCCGGGAAGGCTTGGCTGGGCCAGGGTGAGGCCCCCATCTTGCCGGAGGAGGCGGCTGTGGAGGCCAATGTGAAATACAGTTTAGAATCTGAGGTATAAATCTGATGGTAAAAAGCAGGAAAGAGGCCGAGGGGCAGCTGAGGGGGGCAAGCCAGGGGGACGCCATTTTGTGTCCAGTCCTTACTGTTGTGGTCTGCCTGGAAGGTGACAGGAGACAGTATTATTATTATTATTATT
>JARBWK010004588.1:0-10008 GCA_030556195.1 Anolis apletophallus
TGACTAAGGTCCTTTTCATTCCTACCAATACTCTATGTGGCCTCCTGCCCCCCTTGCCCCTCTTCCTATAAGACTGGTCACTGGTTTCTCCCTTTCTTCTTTCCCTGCTCAGTGGAAAGATGGAGGGACTACCTGTTGTTTTTTTCCTTACTACGCTCTCTTTCTCTCTCCTGAAACTCTTCAAATGGATGAATGTGTGATTTTCTCCCTCTTGGGAAAGTGGGTGGGTCCTGCTTAAGATGTTTTTCTCTTAGCTATTTCTCTCATTGTGGTAAGGGTTAAGGAAAAGAGTAGGGAAATCACAGCCAGTAGGATGGGACTCTGAGTCATTGCCCTAGGGATAGAGGGCCAGTGTGTGAGTTCTAGTTTGTGTGTTTCTCTTTGTCTTCCCCTTTGTCTTCCTGGAGCAATGAAAGAGAGGCATTCCTGTGTTTTCTGATCTTCAAACCTCTCCTCCTGGGAATTGTAGTAAGGGAGGAATGGGTTCTTGTTTTTCTTCCCCTTTAAAAGATGTATGTCTGGGCTTTTGTCTTTCCTGAACTCCTGCTTCTGACCAGCCTCCATTGTTCTATTTTCTCACCTGATCAAGTCAAAAACACTGGGTAAACCGTATTACAATCTCAAGAAAAACACAATACACGTATTGAATATCATTCAGTCAATAACTCATATTTGCATTTGGCATATAGCAAGCTGACAATAAAGTGAAAACAAATATCATATATCTTGTGTCTTAATACACTATTCAATTGTTCATAAGTAAGCAGTAGTACATCACAATGAATAATAGCCTAATGGCATATCTATGTTCCCTGTTTGGGAGAAGTAGTACATGCAAGTACTAAGGCACAATGGCAAAACAACATAAATCACTGGCAATTGCCTAAGTAGTCCAAGAGAATACAGTCAAATTAGAGTCAAATTAGACTTGCAATAGTACTCAGCGTTAGTCTGTGGGGAAGAGTAACGCTGGTCGCAGTAGCCAGCAATGAAGAGCCAGAGCCGCAAAGGGTCGCGAAGAGCCTCCCAAAGCGGGAAGGGAGGGGGGAGCCGCCCAAAGCCGACAACAGTAGCGCTGTGCGGTGCCTGGCGTTCGGGTCGTTTGAAATATTTCTTCTTCAGGGCTCGCTAGTAGAAATTTCCTCTAACCCACTGGGGATTTAAATGAGTTGCATCTCTCACACCTATTCACCATTCCCCCACTGGATGGCATCAGCGGATCTCCCAAGACTGGAATTCTACTATTGATGGTAACTATATGGCAACCATCGATTCCTGAACCGTATGAGTGCGCGTTATTCCACTGTGAATTATAGAATGCTTTTTATTTCTCAATTTTAAGATAAATCCCAGTGGGTTAGAGGAAATTTCTACTAGCGAGCCCTGAAGAAGAAATATTTCGAAACGACCGGAACGCCAGGCACCGGCACAGCGCTACTGTCGTCGGCTTTGGGCGGCTCCCGCCCCCTCCCTTCCCCGCTTGGGAGGCTCTTCGCGACCCTTTGCGGCTCTGGCTCTTCATTGCTGGCTACTCGCGACCAGCGTTACTCTTCCCCACAGACTAACGCTGAGTACTATTGCAAGTCTAATTTGACTCTAATTTGACTGTATTCTCTTGGACTACTTAGGCAATTGCCAGTGATTTATGTTTGTTTTGCCATTGTGCCTTAGTACTTGCATGTACTACTTCTCCCAAACAGGGAACATAGATATGCCATTAGGCTATTATTCATTGTGATGTACTACTGCTTACTTATGAACAATTGAATAGTGTATTAAGACACAAGATATATGATATTTGTTTTCACTTTATTGTCAGCTTGCTATATGCCAAATGCAAATATGAGTTATTGACTGAATGATATTCAATACGTGTATTGTGTTTTTCTTGAGATTGTAATACGGTTTACCCAGTGTTTTTGACTTGATTAGTTGCAACGTTTATCGTTTGGGTTTTGCTTTAAGCCATGGAAACTACAGTAAATGAATCTGCTGAGACTGTAAACTCTTATAACCAAGAGGAGATTGATGATGCTATCCTTAGATGGAATGAGTTTGAAAATGTGAATGTATCAGCCACTGACAATGCCACTGCCACAGCCAGTCAGACAGTTGAGGATTTATTACAAAAGGAGCTAAGATTGATAAAAGTAAAGCTTAATGCTTCCTCCCTGTCGGAATACATTAGAAGATCACTTGTCCCTAGGGGACTTAGAGTTCATGTACCCCCGGGTATATACAAAAATGATACCACTTTTCTTAATTCATGGAAAGGAATTGTGGATAAATGTGGAAGGGATCTCCTAGTCCTTTTGGTTAAAAGGAGCACTATTGAGGCTGACTCTCTTGAGGATGATATTAAATCTCTCAGAGAATCCCTTAAGGATACCATTACTAACGCAGATCTAGAAAGGATGGACAAGGAATGCAAAGAGCTCTATGAGGATGAGAAAAAGAAAAAGATCCAAAAATTGAGACGTGATGAAAAAGACTACCAGGAAGGAAAGATTTATAAATGGCAATATAAACCTACCCTGAGATCTTCTAACAGACGGGTGGGTTTCTCAAGGGAGTCTTTAGACTCAGCCCATTCAGGGTTACTGTTAACAGTAACCCTGAAACCTCACAGAGCTCCACAAGACAGTACCAATTACGTAACAGGAACACTGGTTCTAATGAGGCCAACTCAGGACGCCCCCAGAGACAACAGCAATCCAAGAATTTTCGGGGGGGCCACAAGAGAAAACGGACAACTTAGTCCTAAATCTATCAGATTATCCCCTCTCTGCACATGAGTTGAACCTTGTTAGTAAAGGATTATCTTTTGTTGTTACTCCCTGTTGTACAGACCTCGATATCCGAAAGGATCTGGCACATCTGTTTCGTTCTATCCGTTTAAAAGAATTCTTTTCAAATAAAGCAGCATCTGAAAACACATCTGTGCGGTTCCTTAAATTCAGACCACCGAGTAAGTTTACTCCTCACTTGATTTCAAATAATATTAGAGCATTCGAAGACACCGTCCTCAGAGAAGCATCTAGAATTAATCATAAGAGAGACAGCCAGAACAAAAATCTATCTCCATCAGATATTATAATTCTTAAACGACTAGGCTCCCATCCAAAATTGATCTGGAAGAAATCTGATAAAGGCAGTACCATTGTTTGCCTGAATAGGATAGACTATATCAAAGAATGTGAACGTCAGCTTTCAGATAATAGATTCTATAAGCTCTTAAAGGAGGATCCGACAAAAAGATTCCTTAGTACCATCTCTTCGACAATTTATGAAGGTGTTGTTTTTGGCCACATTACCGAACAAATTGGCGACTATTTAGTCAATCATCATCCGAGAATTCCTTTATTTCACACCTTGCCGAAGATTCATAAACCTCAACGACCCCCGATCGGCCGTCCCATTGTCTCGGCCGTATCCAGTCTTTAGAACCAATTTCGAAATTTCTTGAAGACATACTACATCCTTTCGCAGAGATGACTCCCACTTTTGTGCAGGACACCAGAGATTTCATTCAGAAAATTGAACACACACCAGTACATCCAACCGATTTTCTCGCTACAGCGGACGTGGTGTCTCTGTACACACATTTACCTCTTGAACAAGCCAGGAGCATCGTGGAAGAGATACTTGATCAACGTAACAGTCCGAGATACCCCCCAACTCAATTTCTACTGCAATTGTTGGACATAGTTTTTGATTACAATTATTTTTCTTTTAACGGTAATTTCTATCTCCAGACAGAAGGTGTCGCTATGGGAAGTAGTGTAGCCCCGACGATAGCTAATCTATTTATGATCTCCTTAGAACGAAAAATGTTATTTTCTGGCACATTAGATCCAATAGTCTCGAATATTTCTAAAGTCTACAGATATATTGATGATCTATACTTTATCGTAAATGGAAACACCGATATGGAGGCATTCCACTCATGGCTGAATACCTGGCATAGTAGCATCAGTTTCACTCTAGCATTTGACAAACAACAAATGAATTATTTGGATATTACCACGTTCAAATGTGATTCTACTATCCACATCAAGAACTATAGAAAACCAATCCAGAGGAATGCCTACCTACATTATGATAGTTATCATACTTTTCTTTAAAGAACAATTTGCCATTTACACAACTGCTAAGACTGAAAAGAAACTCCACGTCATCTCATCACTATCAACAAGAAGCCAAGAAAATGATGACCAATTTTGCTAAGAGGGGCTACCCAGAAAATATATTGCTAACTGCAAAGAGGAAAGCTGACAATACCCCAAGAAGCACCTTACTACAACCCAAAAAAATCAGGACAAAAAAAGATCTTCTAGTCTGGCCCGTTACATTAAATCCACACAACAAGGACCTGGTCCACATCGCACGTAGATATTGGCCCCTTGTGTCACACATAAAGGGGTTGGAAACTTTTCCCACTGTCGCCTATAAAAGGACACAAAATATTGGGGATTTACTAACCCATACAGATCTTCCTCATCTTATTAGAAAAAGCACCTTGACAGTGGGCAGCCACCCTTGTGGACACTGTACAATTTGTAAGAATATACTTAAGAGCAGGACTGTTACTAGCACCTCGAAGGGCAGAGTTTTTGCACTATCTTCCTTCTCAAGTTGCTCCTCGAAGGGAGTAGTATATTTACTCCAATGTAGTTGTTTGTTACAGTATGTGGGGTACTCTTCAAGGACCCTAAAAGAACGTTTGATTGAACATAAAAGTAAAATTCGTCAGAAGTCAAATGAATCAGCCCTGTACCAACATTGTACTGAACATGGGCATGACCTGACGAAATCAAGGCCCTTGTATTAGAAATAGTACAACAATCACCCCACTCTGATCATATCAAGAGATTAAAAGAGAGAGAAACAGCCTGGATTTTAAAAATGGGCACTGAGATTTATGGCGGATTGAATGACCATCTTTCTTTAAACGCTATACTTGGAAAGTAACACAGCTGACATCAATATGTCATGTTTTCCTTTAAATGAGTTGCATCTCTCACACCTATTCACCATTCCCCCACTGGATGGCATCAGCGGATCTCCCCAAGACTGGAATTCTACTATTGATGGTAACTATATGGCAACCATCGATTCCTGAACCGTATGAGTGCGCGTTATTCCACTGTGAATTATAGAATGCTTTTTATTTCTCAATTTTAAGATAAATCCCCAGTGGGTTAGAGGAAATTTCTACTAGCGAGCCCTGAAGAAGAAATATTTGAAACGACCGGAACGCCAGGCACCGGCACAGCGCTACTGTTGTCGGCTTTGGGCGGCTCCCGCCCCCTCCCTTCCCCGCTTGGGAGGCTCTTCGCGACCCTTTGCGGCTCTGGCTCTTCATTGCTGGCTACTCGCGACCAGCGTTACTCTTCCCCACAGACTAACGCTGAGTACTATTGCAAGTCTAATTTGACTCTAATTTGACTGTATTCTCTTGGACTACTTAGGCAATTGCCAGTGATTTATGTTTGTTTTGCCATTGTGCCTTAGTACTTGCATGTACTACTTCTCCCAAACAGGGAACATAGATATGCCATTAGGCTATTATTCATTGTGATGTACTACTGCTTACTTATGAACAATTGAATAGTGTATTAAGACACAAGATATATGATATTTGTTTTCACTTTATTGTCAGCTTGCTATATGCCAAATGCAAATATGAGTTATTGACTGAATGATATTCAATACGTGTATTGTATTTTCTCACCTGCCCTGAGGCCTGTAGCCAGGGATTAGTTTAACCTTCTCTCTCTCTCTTGTGTATATATATGCATGTGTGAGTGTGCTTTCCTTCTGAAGGAAAGCAGTGGGTGCTGCTTGAAGTGGGTTTCTTTAGACTTGTGTAAATGTGTATGTTTTTTCCCTCCTTTGCTCTCTCAGTTTGCAGGGGGAAGGAGGGTTGGGATGAGGAACTGGGGAACTCTCTGCCGATTGAATGGAGCTACCTTTGTGAAGTGGGTTTTGGTTTTCCCCTTTTCTCCTCTCCTCTTGCCCCCTGTGAAGAGGGATGAGGGCACCTTTGCATTTCTTCTCTTTTGTCTCCATTCTTCAACCCCTCCTACCTGGAACTGTGAAATGTAGTTCTTCCTTTATAAGGTATATGTACAGTATGTCTGGATTTTCTTTTTGTCTTTGTCTCTCTATGGGAAATGGGTTTTCCTTGTTCTAAGTTACTGCTTTTGGCTTAAGTAGAAACTTCCTGTGTACCTTTCACCTTTGACCAACTCTCTTGTTCTACCTTTTTCCCCTCTCGCCCTGAGGCCTAAGCAAGGGCGAGGCCTCTGTAACACCAGGAATATTTGGAAGAAGAAGCTCTCTTGTGTGTGTGTGTGTGTGTGTGTGTGTACTGAAACGGTGGATCTTTTAAAAGGATTTTGTCTTTCCATCCCTGGGAAGCCTAGTTTTCTTAGGAACTATCTCTCTCTCTCTCCCTCTGGCTTCCTCTAGTCCTTGGATACGCTTCCCTGAGCGCATGTGTGTGTGAGCGTTTAACTTTTCCCCCTAACGGTCTTAATTTGAGGAAGATTCCAGGCCAAGTGTGTGTCCCAGAAGACGGAATTCCCTGACACAGCTGAAGACCACCCAAGGGAGAATGGGAAACTGCCCTGGGACCCCCTGGAAGCTTGGTCAAGACTGGAAGGCTGGTGAGAAAAATCTGGGAAAGCCAGGAATGTCCGTCCCGGTGGCTGAAAAGTCATCAGAAGGTCAATCCCTAGGTCTTTGCCAAAACCACCGCCACCTAAGATTGAAGACCTGCTGGGAAATGGAGGGCCGAGAGCCAAAGAGGGCTGACCGCCCAAGTCCAGAAGTCGGAAGGGGTCCCCAGGCGCAGAAGGAAGGACATGGAGGGTGCCCCTCTCATGAGTGCTGTGTCAGGAGGCAGCAAGTGGGGACCAAAATGGCTAAAATCTTCACCTAGGTATGTATGGTTTCCCTTCCTTGCCCTGAACTAACTCCCCAAGGACTGGAAGGGATGGCTGGGAGGGGTTGGGAACTATAATTCTCTCTAAGCTCTCCTAGAACTGTTTTCTAAGCCTACCACACGAAATTGTCTTGGACCTGCCTTTGCTGCCCACGAGGATGCCAAGATGTCTATCCACATGGGCCAGCCTCTCTACCAGATGGAAAAGGATCATGGATGGAATCCAGAGGAGAGGAACCTGTAGGCGCCATTCCGGAAGGTGCCCCCAGGGACTCCCCAGTGGGAAACTGCCCCAGATCCAGAACATCTGCTGAACCAGCGTCTAGGACAAAGGAAACATCTGCGGAAGCCGAGCTTCACCCCTCGTGGACCAGCACTTTGTTTTCCTCTTCACTGCTACTTGAGAGATCAACTTCCTGCATCTCTCCCCTCCTACAAGAACTCCCATTCACCCTATGGGACCTCCACATTTGCCAAACAACACCAGGCACAATATTCACTGGGTGGCCACCGCTGAGCGTGAGTGACAAGGCTTCCCCCCAGGCTTCTATTCTTCTCTATGCCCCTTTTCCCCGTTTTTCCATCCCTACACCTTCTTTTTTCCCTCAGCCCTGCACCAATTCGGCATCATCAGCATACACAGTTTGTAGTTAGACATTTTGGGTTGCTATTTTTCTATCCCTAGCCTTGGGTTGCCTGTGATGTCCCTTTCCTAGTTGGAAGTGGGGCCTGTTAGATTGGAACACCAGCAAAACCCCCAGAGAGATGGCCAGATCATACGTGGAAAACTGTAACGTTTTCACGAATGTTGGAGCATGTCAGATAGAAGCCTCTATCTTTCAGCTCCAAAGTGGGGATTTGTAGTCGAACCAGGAAGCCCCGAATCCAGAAGGTCAAACCGCAGAGAGTCCCCAGTATTCCTTTTGGCCCATGGCCTAAGTTGCACCAGTACCAGACCCCTTTTCCCCCCCTTCCCTTCTGCCTCACTCAGTTCCATACATCACACTGCACCAACTTCGTCCCTCCCAGTACACCCAGCCACCATTGCCTCCCATTGCCCCATCCACACAACATTTGCACAGCCAATAGAACCCATGCATTCAGTATCCACAAGTTGGAAGTTCCCCCGATTTGCCCGTTGTTGCCCCAAGGCACTCTGCCTCTTCCCCATCTTGTCTCTGCTCTTTTCTTCTCCCGTTCTCCCTCCCATGCCTGGGGAAAGCCCGAAAGCGGCCGCCGCAATCAGCGGCCTGGCTCCCAGCTGGGACCTGAAGTTCACCCAAGGACACTGGTCACGGACTCCTCTTGCTGCTATTCTCACTGCTTTGCACCCCAAGCCCCAAAGGCTCTGCAGTTCCCAAGGACAGTAATTACATCAAGGAGAACTACAACTCCCAGAAGGAAGGCAGCACTGCGTTGCCTGGTTTAAAGATCATAACTCTGGGAGCAAGAACTGCATGGGAATGTACTGGGAAATTGCTGGGGATCTTTGTGTTGCATACTATGTTGCCCCATGCCTCCCTTGTTCCCTTGTAACCCTTCCCTTCCCCATCTCACCCTTGTCAGTTAAGAAAAGACTGCCTTGAAAGTGTTTGCTATGTTTGTCAAGAGGAAATGCTGCCAAGCCCTTCCCACACCTCTTTATTGACCATCATTTCATATTGCATGCGTTGCCCGGTCAGAGTCTTGTTATGGAAATTGAACTCTTGTTTCAACTCCACATCTGGCCGGATCTGGAGGCAGTTTCGCGGTCTGAGTCGTCAAGCTTAGCTCGCCTTTGGAACCTGGACAATGAAAGTTTGTTCTTCACAGCGGGTGCCACAGCTGGCCTGAACCCAGGTGTGCCCCAAAATAAGTCCTTTTGTCACCAAAGGGGTCTGAGTGAATCACCAGGCCTTTCTTCCTCTTCTTCCCCATTCACATACGGATGGGACACATCAACTCAATGATTTCATCACTTCCAGGTGTTGCCCCAGGTCATTACCTGGCTCGGACTCTTTGTTTACATTCATATGCCAACCTGTCAGTAATCCTCGCCTAAGCCTTCCTTCCTGGAACTCCATATATGGCCACAGACCTCTGATTGGCCGAAGCCGGCAAATGCGAGCGAGCACTGATAGGCTCCCTTGAACTGGCCGGCCTCCCGCCCATCAGCTGGCCTCAAACATTCCAACCAATCACCAGCAGAGCCGGCCCAGAAGAAGGCGGGCGGGAAATTCAATTGTTTTGACAGTTCTGTAACCTTTAAAAACCAATGTTTTGAATGTATATGCATGCGTTCATTGCGGGAATCAGGGTATTGCGGGTTCGCATCCTCTCAGCTGAGCAGAATAAACAATTTCATGGCATCTACCTTGCAGCATTGGTGAGCATAATTGGATCTACGGGAGGCGGGGTAGGCTACGAGGACCTAGTCGCTCCGGGCTCGCCAGGTTAACTGAACCCTCGCGGTCTCTGCCCTGTGGTCGGTCCACGGGGCTTGCCCGGTTGTCAGACAACAGGCCTGTGGGATTGGCGGTTGTTCGATAACATTACTGCCTGGGACATTTCTTTGTTGAGAGGTATTTAGGTGTTCCTGATTGTCTATTGTCTGGAGTTCCCCTGTGTTTGAGTTTTGTTTTTTTTATTTATGGCTATAATTGTAAAACATTTTAGTACTGGTAGCCAGTACTAAAAACAGGCCATCAAACGCTAATCAAGGTGACCAATTGAAACATTCACACCTAGCTCCAACAGACAAGAGTTCTTTCTCCCAACCTGGACCTTCCACAGATATATAAACCCAATTTTCCTAATCTCCAACAAACCTACAACCTCTGATGATGCCTGCCACAGATGCAGACGAAATGTCAGGAGAGAATGCTTCTAGAACATGACCATACAGCCCGAAAAACTTACAACAACCCAGAAAGAAATGATTAGTCAAAAAAAGAGGGAGAACACTGTAATCATTCTTTTCTTTGGGGTAAGATAGAAGCCGGTTGTTAAATAAAAGTCTGGAGTGTGTAGAACCGCTATATAATAAATACTGCAAGAAAAATGTGATACCTTGTATTTTA
>JARBWK010004589.1:0-10007 GCA_030556195.1 Anolis apletophallus
GGCTCAGATTGGTCTAAACAGTGCAAAGCATGAGGTTTGTTTACCTTAGTGCTAAATGGGTAAGAACTGCGCATGAGCAGGGATTCTGCCCCTCCGTTGCTGGCAAGGAGTCCATGAAGCCAAATGTTGCAAGTTGAGAACACAAGAGTCCCGGCCACTGATAGTTGCACTGTGGGAAAGACTACCATAGAAATGTTCATTGTTCTAACAACTAGGAGGGGTTTAAGATATGATGCAAATGAAAATGTTATGCTTTATTGGATTAATGAAATGTTCTGTAACACCAGCCAATGATGTTTGTGAAATGTTGATGAAGGAGGGCGGGCTTTGCAGGTGCCGCCATGATGGGTATATAAGCTTTGTGTTAAGGATGTGAAGGGCCGTTTGCCCCTCACAGCACGTTCTGGGGGCAACCCCACCAGCTGGTGTTAAAGCAATACATTCTTTGATTTCACGTTGAGCAGTGAAGTTGTTGCGTGGTTTCTCATCCCTGCGCTCGCACGTCCATGCCGCCGGTTTGGTAAGAGGTAACTTGCCACTTGGAGTTCCATAACTCCGAATTTGCTGCTTCAGTTTCAATCCTCAGTCCAGGTCTGAAGCCTTGGCTAGCATACTATACTGGCCTCCATTTTGTTTCAGGCCT
This sequence comes from Anolis apletophallus, assembly GCA_030556195.1. NCBI lineage: Eukaryota > Metazoa > Chordata > Lepidosauria > Squamata > Anolidae > Anolis > Anolis apletophallus. The sequence continues at coordinate 644 of JARBWK010004589.1, forward strand.
CATTTTGCCTCTAGCAATCTATTTGGAGGACACCATTTTGTTTTAGGCTTCGTGTTGGGCTCTAGGCCTCTGCCAATATATGTGAGGGACTGATTTGTTTTCAAGCCTCATACAGGTTTACGCCTTTGCCAGAATATTGATTAGCCTTCGTTTTGTTCAGGCCTCGTGTTTGGTTTCAATCTTTGCCTTGAAGCCGTTACTGGATGGTTGCGAGCCAGCAGGTTAAAGGTGAATCCGGCAAAGACGGAAATCCTGTGGCTAGGCCGTCCGGGCGATAGGGACATCCTACTGCCGACCCTGGATGGCGAGGCATTACGCCCGTCATCATTAGTAAAAAGCCTGGGAGTCCTGTTGGACCCTCTGCTGTCAATGGAGGCTCAGGTCTCCAATGTCAGCAGCATTGTGTTTTTCCATCTACGACAGGCGAAGCATCTGGCTCCCTATCTGTCCTGGAATGACCTGACCACGGTAATCCAAGCCACGGTCATTTCACGACTTGACTACTGTAACGCTCTTTACATTGGCCTACCCTTGACTCTGATCCGGAAACTAAGACTAGTGCAGAACGCCGCGGCTCGATTTCTTACAGGGGAGCCTGTGAGTTGTCGCATAACACCAATACTTCGGGATCTGCACTGGTTACCAATTGAATTCCGGATTACTTTCAAAGTGCTAGCTCTTATTTTTATGGCCTTTCATGGTCTGGGGCCAGTGTACCTAAGGGATTGCCTAATCCCATATAACCCCCCGAGATCACTACGGTCAGAAGATCAGAACCTCTTAGACATCCCCAGCTTAAGATCCTTTCGCCTGATGACAACTCGGCGAAGGGCTTTTTCAATCATTGCCCCGTGTTGTGGAATGCCTTGCCGCCTGAGACTCGTGCTCTGCACAATCTGTATACCTTCTACAGAGCATGCAAAATTCATTTATTCAGGCAGGCTTTTGATGAATGTTGGGAGCTTTTAATTCTTTTAAATTATCTTGTTTTATTAGATAATGTTTTATTTGATTCTGTTTGTATGTAAACCGCCCCGAGCCTCCGGGAGTGGCGGTCAAAAATCAAAATAAATAAATAAAATAAAACAGGACATATTGGCACAATCATGCAAATGGCAGAGGAGAGGGGCTTAGAAAAAGACAATCCGGTTTCCTTCCTTGGCCCGAGGTCCATCCCGCACACAAAGTCGCATTGTAAAGAGTAGCTACTTCCCCTGAGGGAGGCAGGAAAAGGCAATGGGCCATATTGTCCTGTCCATTGGGCTATTGTGTTAATACAGTATGTCCAGATAATGTCCATAAGATGAGTGAGGCCGGGCACTGATTGAGGAAATCTCCAGCTTGGAGTCTCTTCTCTCAGGCTGTATGATCATAGGAATGCAGGACTTCCTTTTGGGGTCAGCAATACAGTTTCCCATCCAGGTAAAGGAACAGGAAATCTCAGAAGCACTAAATATATCATTAACAAAACATAGGAAAAGGCAGGGAATTTTAAAGGCATTTTTCATGCACATGAGAGGCATAGTTTTCCCAAGTACATACAGATATCCAAGCCAGGCTCTCTTGTATGCAGATCAAGGCACGAGGAAGGGAATAAACATAGAAATATTACAATTCCATACTGGGGAAAGAGAAGCACGCAGAATGGGCTTTTAGGGGGACTTTGGAACAAAAAAGCAGGAAGGTTACACATTGCAAGGATGGGAACAGATAAGAAAAACAACTTTAGAACATATGAGTATTCAGCAGGTAAAGAGTTCATTTTAACAGCAGTCCTGGGAGACATAGTTTCTCAGGCTTGGAAAACGTAGTCTTCAGAATCCCTGGGCTGAGTTAGGCCCCTGAAGAGGCCAGAGAGTTTGCTCTGAGACTGGGAGGGTGGCAGGAGAGAAATATAATGAGCAAATAAACTATCAGAGGCTTTCTAATGGGGAAACCAGCTATCCAGAAAGAGAAGAGGAAAAATACATGATAGCTGGGAAAGGTACATTACAGCAAGGAAAGGGCAAGAGAAGCACAGGGTTCAGGGTAACCAATTTATTAAGGGATCATAAGCAGTCTGTAGTTAGTTTCCTGATTGTCTGAACATGCGCAAGAGGCCAAACAAGGACACTGTCAGTATCTGCAGCCTTTGGAACTCTCTGCTGCAGGCACAAAAGGGGGGGGGTCATGCAATAGTTTCAGGCCACATATTGAGGCTTTGGGCCTTTGCTGGTCTATTTTGTTGAGGTCTCAGGTTAGGCCTTAAATCTTCGCCGTATATTTGGAGGCCATGATTGGTTTTAGCCTTCAATACAGGCTTTAGGCATTGGCTAGCATACTGGGGCGGGGGGAGGGGGGGTCATTTTGTTTCAGGCCTCATTTTTGGCGTTGTGCATTTACCAGTCCATTTGGAGGATGCCACTTTGTTTCAGGCCTGAGGGACTCCATTTGTTTTCAAGCCTCATGCAGACTAATCCTTTTCCAGAATACTGGGAGCCTTCATTTTGTTTAGGCCTCGTGCCCACGCTCTGTCTCTTTCCCATTTAGTTTCAGGCCACATATTCAGGCTTTTGGCCTTTCCTGGCCTATTTTGTTGAGGCCTCGGAATGGGCTCTAAGTCTTGACCGTATATTTGAAGGTTTCATTTAGTTTCAGACCTCATTCCAGGTTTGAGGCCTTGGCCAGCATACTATACTGGGAGGCTTCCATTTTGTTTCAGACCTCATTTTGCCTTTACCAATCTATTTGGAGGATGCACCTTGTTTGAGGCCTCATGTTGGGCTTTAGGTATATGTGAGGTACACCATTTGTTTTCAAGCCTCATGCAGACTAAGTATTTTCCAGAATATTAGGAGCCTTCATTTTGTTTAGGCCTCGTGACCATGCTCTGAGTCTTTCCCATTTAGTTTCAGGCCACATATTCAGGCTTTGGGCCTTTCCTGGCCTATTTTGTTGAGGCCTCGGAATGGGCTCTAAGTCTTGACTGTATATTTGAAGGTTTCATTTAGTTCATCATTCCAGGTTTGAGGCCTTGGCCAGCATACTATACTGGGAGGCTTCCATTTTGTTTCAGTCTTTCCCATTTAGTTTCAGGTTGTGTGTTCAGCCTTTGAGCCTTTGCTGGCTTATTTTGTTGAGGCCTCAGATTAGGCCTTAAATCTTGACAGTATATTTGGAGGGTTTGTTTGGTTTCAGCCCTCACTCCAGGCTTGAGGCCTTGGCCAACGTACTGGGGGGAGGGGGGAGCACCATTTTGTTTCAGGCTTCATTTTTGGCTTTGCGCCTTTATCAATCTATTTAGAAGACGCCACTTTGTTTGACAGTGTGAGGTTGAATGGGCCTTAAGAAGCATTGCTAACAACAAGGCAGCAGGAGATGGCGGGATCCCAGCAGAACTGTTCAAAATCTTGAAAGATGATGCTGTCAAGGTGATGCATGCCATATGCCAGTAAATATGGAAGACACAAGAATGGCTATCAGATTGGGAAAAAATCAACTTATATCCCCATACCAAAAACGGAAATGCTGAAGAATGCTCAAACTTTCGTACAGTGGCTCTTATTTCTCATGCTAGTTAAGGTAATGCTCAAGCTCCTGTAAGGCAGACTCCAGCAACACATGTAGAGAGAGTTGCCAGATGTGCGAGCTGTGTTCAAAAAAGGCAAAGGAACGAGAGACCAAATTGCCAATATCCGGATGCTGAATAATGGAGAAAGGCAGGGAGTTTCAGAAAAAACATCAATTTCTGCTTTATTGACTATTCTAAAGCCTTTGACTGTGTGAAACATAATAAATTGAAGCACCTTGTCTCTCTCCTGAGGAATCTGTATAACGATCAAGTCGCAACAGTAAGAACTGACCACGGAACAACAGACTGGTTCAAGATTGGGAAAGGCGTACGGCAGGGTTGTATACTCTCACTCAACCTATTCAACTTGTATGCAGAACACATCATGCGATGTGCGGGGCTTGATGAATGCTTTTTAAAAAAAAATACTTAATTTAATTGTATAATACATAGAAACATACAATCTTCAAAATTAGCAGTCAAAATACCAGTATTTTCCACAAACCCACCACAACCCCATCCCCCCCCCCCCCCGGAACAGTGAACTACTTTTGCTGTGCTTATTACACTTATTCAATCATGAGGAGTCTTATTTAATACCGTATATTTATCTTTCCCCTTTATTCTTTAAATGAGACCCTTCCATTCTGCCTCTCATGTCCTTCCAATTTGGCCCGTCCTATAGTAACTTTTCCTTTCGCTAATATAATCTTGGAGTAGGTAGTCAGCTAGATATTTATACCAAGCTTTTATATACCATTTCTTGTGTTCCTTCCAGCCTTGGGCCACTGAGGCTTTGATTGCATCATCATGTGCTTTATTATTTCCTCCGTTCTTTAAATTCCCTTTACTTTCCAATTTCTGAGTGAAAAATTGAGTCTTATTCAATCTATATTTATCCTAATATCTCCTCCATTTCCTTCTTGATTATTTGGTGGAACGTTTGTATTTTCCGCATTCCCACCACATAGGGTTGCCATTTTTGATATAAGAAATAAGGGACATTTACGGATTTTCACAAAAATAAGGACACTTCATTAAAAACTTGAAATTCAAACATTAGGTAGAAATAGTTTTATTAACAGAATAAGATAATGATTGAAACTCACAAAAGAAACTGACTTACACCCTCTTAACAGTACATGGTATGTTTCTGCATGCTTTGTCATGCAGAAAAAAACATTATTAGAACTACCTAATTTTCTCCATCTGTATTTAGTACTTGACTTTGCTGACTTTAAAAGTGCACTGTCTAAACATTATAATAAAATAAAATATATAAGACAGTACATCTTCATGATTATTATGTCAATAGTTAATGGTATTGTATAGTATGGGATACACAGCATTGTATAGTATTGGGATGCACAGCTAGGCCTATTTTAAGAGTAGCTCTCAAGCAACCAGAAACTATCTTTATCCAACATGATCCAACATTCCCCTTGGGTAACGGTTAATTAGTCTACTGTAGTTTGAAAAAGTCCTGTATCACCTCTTCCTTCCAACGGGCATGCAGGCTGCCCTGCGAGTTGGAATCCCCGGGCAGGCATTGCCGTGGAAACCACAGCGCCCACCTTCCTCTGGTCAACTCCGCCCAGTCCTGTCCTGCTAGTCAAAAATAAGGGACAGGGCCTGAAAATAAGGGACACAAATTTTAAGGCCAAAATAAGGGACGTCCCTTAGAATAAGGGACATATGGGAACCCTACCACCACATGTGGGTGTATGTTCCTGTTTTTCCACAGTTATGCCAACATAATTTTGGGCACATTTCATAATATGTGCCAATTGCATGGGAGTTCTGTACCATTTTGTCAGTATTATCCGTTGCTTGATGAATGCAAGGCTGGCATTAAAATTGTTGGAAGAAACATTAACAACCATAGATATGCAGATGATACCACTTTGATTGCCAAAACTGAGGAGGAGCTCCATTTGGTTTCAAACCTCATGCACAATAAAACTGTTTAAAAATTTAATTTAATTGTATAATACATAGAATTATTTCCAGAATATTGGAAAGCCTCCATTTTGTTTAGACATCGTGCCAGGCTCTATGCCTTCCTCAATGCGTGGCAAGGCATAGCAAGTATTTACATAAAACTGTAATTTAAGATAAGACGCGCCAACTCTGATTAAATCGTTATTCTAACCTCCTTTAATGTAAATGTGCTTATATATCCTTCCAATAATAATAGAGTAAAATAATAAATGTAACAACAACAGCAACAATCCCATAATCACCATAATTTATTTTAACTACGGCATACGTTTTGGGGGAAATGCTGTGTGTATATAAATAAGGAAAAGTGGGAAGGACTGGCTTGGGAAGGGGGTGGGAAAGAAGGTATTGGAATGGGAAGGAGTCAGGGCCGTAGCCAGGATTTTGATTCCGGGGGGTGAGACTGGGTGGAAGAGGGTCTACCCTAGCAAACCTTTTGTATTGTTATCCCAATAACCCCATTAATGTGGGATATAATGAGCATGGTGATCAGATCATGATATGAATAAACATAACAGTTTAAATAATGTACCAGTAAGGCCTTTTTCGCGGACCACCCTGAGAATTTCGGGGGGCTGAAGCCCCCTTAGCCCCCCCCCCTGGCTACATGCCTGGAAGGAGTGGTTGAAAAAATGGGAAAATGAGGTAGAAAATGGGTAGCTGGAAAAGTAAGACAAATTGGGATGGGAAGGGGGCAACTGGGGAAGGGGGAAGGACTGAGGTGTTGTAGCAGCAAATTAGGGAGTTATGGAACTCCAAGTGGCAAATTTACTTTTACCAAGGCTACCTGGACGTGCGGGTACAAGGATGAGGAAAACTCACGACAACTGTGAAGTAGATGAAATCAAAATGGTTTATTGATGACACCAGCTGGTGGGTTTTGCCAGCAGAACACGGCTGCTATCAGGGGCAAAAGGCCCCGGTCATTCTCAGTACAAAACATTTATACCCCAATGGAGGCATCTCGGATAAGCCCGCCCTTCTTCATAGATTTTACACAATTATAATTGGCTGGTGTCTCATGGCATTTCATTAATCCAATTAAACATTGCATTTCCATTAGCATCACATCTAAAAGTCCCACCTATGTAAGAGAACAATAGTCATTTCTACGTTATTTCTCTCTCACAGTACATATCAGCAGTCAGGGACTTTCGTGTACTTGGTTTGCAACATTTCACATTCTGCCTCTCTCTGCCAACAAAGGATGGGGCTGAATCACTCCATACATGCGCAGTTCTTTCCTCCTTTTTGGCACTAACGTTTATTTCCATTAGCACATCCTGTACTGTTTAACCAATTTAAGCCTATGTTATCTCACGTTAGGCACAGAGTGCATATCAGCAAGTCACAGCATATTTTAGAAGCATCAAACAGTGTTATTTTCACGGAACAAGTGCCTGCCTGATTCTTGGCACCGAAACCCGCTTTTTAAAGCTCTACACGTGTGCAGCATCACTCTCTGACTGTACTCCTGCACGGAAAGTACCAAAAACCGCTTTAGTGTGAAAGAGGAACTGGAAAATGGGAAAGACTGGGAATGAAAAGGGGGCTGGAAAAGTGGGAAAGACCCCAGTCAAGAATATGAGGGGGGATTGGGAAAAGCTGGTTAAATTGGGATGGGAAAGAGGGGCAGCTGGAAAGGTTTGGGAAGGGGAAAAGAAGATGATCCAACTCAATGATTCTATTGCACCCCCCCCCCCCCCCATTTTTCCACTGTTCCATCATCCCCTACAAGCTCCTTCCATATGTGTGTGTGTGTGTCTTCGTCATTCCTATCTCATCCAGTGTTTTATCATTTTATGTCATAGATTTGGCCCTGAGTCCCCTTTCGGGAGATGTTTGCTGTGTATAAATAAAGATAATTATTATTATTATTGTTGTTGTTGTTGTTGTAGAGGCAGTAAAAGATTGGTGTTTTTTTTCAAGGCCAAGAGCCAGGCTCAGCCATTTTGTCATCACAGAGCAGAAGGGGCGGAGCAAGCAGGCAGCCTTTAGAGCTCGAGGAGCAGCCTGATTGGCCAAGAGTATTGGAGGGAACCGGCTCAGAGAAGAAGAGTGGGCGGAGCTAAGCTGAGGGAAGAAGGCAGAAGCCATTTTAAGTAGAGTGGGAGAAGGATGCAGTTGCAAGACTGGGCTGGAATAGTCCATCTGAATTAAGGCCTGAGGCCTGAAGAGGTAGTTAGTGCCTGGAGGGTAAAAGGCAGGCAGTGCCTGGAGTAAGGGCTGTGAGGGCTGTGAAGGAAGGAACTTGTGTTAAGCTATTGTTTAAACAGACCCTGCCATGAGAGGGCTGTTTAGGTTTCGGGGTCTTTTAAAAAGCAAGCCTAAAAGTTTCCTGTTTCAAAGTCTTAGTGAGGAACCTGCAAGTTAAGCCTTCAACTATTTCCGTTACCATTAAGCATTGAACAAGGAACCTGCAACCATTAAGCTTTCTGTGCCTGTTGAAAATAAACATCTTTCTCTGTTTGAACCAAATAAACGTCTCTGTGTGCCTCACATACATACATCATATATTAGGGCGTAGCCTGGTGAAGTTATCCTAATTGGTGGCAGTGAAAAATAAATGTCATTAGTAATCCTATACCAGTGAAGCAGAACCGGGAGTTCTAGAACTCCAAGTACCAAGTTAATCTTACCAACGCTGCCCGAACGTGCGGATACTTAGAGGAGGGAAACTCGTGACAACTGTGAAGTAGGGTGAAAAACAAAAAGTTTATTTACAATCACCAGCTGGAGGGTATGTTGCCTACAGAACACAGCTGTAGATAGGGCAAAAGACCCCGTCACATTTCATACAAAGACTTTTATACTCGTAATGGAGTCCATCCAGTTAAACCCTCCCCTTCTTCATGGTTAAAACAATCATAATTGGCTGGTGATTACTGTTGTTACATGACATTTCATTAATCCAATAAACACTAAATAAATCATTTGCATCATGTCTCTGTCATCACTAAATATGAGAACAATAGCTTTCTGTAAACTTTCTTTCTCACAGCGCAAGCTATCACTGTTTGCCTCTCTCTGTTCTTTTCTCGTTACTTTTGTCCGGGCTTCCTGCCAGCAGTGAAGATAGGACTTGCCATCGCACTGATGTTCTCATTCACATAGAATCCCATTACTTTCATTAACTCAAACTGCACTGGATTCCCACTCATCTAGCATATATAGTATAACTTGGCACAGAGTGGATTAGAATGTATATAATCAGGGTGTTAGTCTTCTATAACATGTGCCTTATTGATTCCAGGCACCAAAACCCTCTTTTCAGAGTTGGCCGCTGAGGTAGCATCACTTTCTGACTGTACTTTTTATGCTCGGAAAAGTACCAAACCTGCGTCATTCAGGATTTCTCTTTTGTGGGAAACCCATTGCAAGGGTTTTCCTACACAAACTATCTGGAACACCTATTTAGACCACTTCTTTAGACCAATCAACCCCCCAGTCTCGTGAGACCCGGTTTTCAGTTTTAACAGTATGCACACTCTTCACTGACTCCAAGAACTCTGTACTGCCTTAGCACAGCATCTTAGTATGATAGGCAGACAGCACATTATGATTAACACTGAACAGACCACCACAAGGGTTATCATTACAAGAGAACGCCAGCCAATGTAAAGTTCGGCAGCCAATAACACAGTATTCAGAAATCACTTGGATCTGAATAAGTTTCTGTATTTCTCTTGCAGCACCCTGAATTTTACTTAAATCCAGTTCAATCTCTCCAGTCTTATTTATAAAATGACAACACGTTTGATTTAACCACGCACAGAACCCGCCCTCTTTTGAAAGCAGATAATCAATGCCAGC
>JARBWK010004590.1:0-10006 GCA_030556195.1 Anolis apletophallus
ATATAAAACCTAACTTGCCTAGTTTCTAACGGACTTCTGAGGATGCCTGCCATAGATGTGGCTGAAACATTAGGAGAGAATGCTTCTGGAACATGTCCATACAGCCTGGAAAACTCACAGCAACCCACAAAGAAAATAGTTTTGCCAATTTGGGTATGGGCAATTTTTTACTTAAGCTTCTGTGATCCCTTAGGAGACAGGTGGGATCTTATTTATTTATCGTATCAGGAGCAAACCAAGGCTACAGTTTTAATGTATTTAAAAAGCAAACAACAACAGCAACAATAACAAAATACCAAGTTTGAGAAGGACCTGGCCACTTGGAGTGCCTCTGGTGTTGCTATAAGAAGGTCCTCCATTGTGCATCTGGCAGGGCTCAGGAAGTTCGATTTAAATGAAAGGTGGGATAGAAATCAAGCTAATAATTAAATAAATTACAAAAGTAGTTTTCTCATATCAATATGAGATTTCCTTTGCTAGCAGGTAAAGATGTGCTTGTTTAAGCAAGCTTTTAATATGTAATCATTGTCAGAAAAATTGGGATGTGTGTTTATTTATGTTTATAACTTCTGTACCCTTTAAATATAGTTTTAGACTATTTAAATAAGACATATTTCATTACATATTGTAAGGTTTTAATCACCTTGGGTACCATTTGAAGAAAAAGTCAGAAAATAAAAATTTAAAATAAATAAATAAATGATTGGTCAAAAAGCATAACTAGGTTGGGGGTGATGGATGCTTTATAAATTCAGTGTAATGTAAAGGCTACTTTAGAATAGTAAGATTGACATGCATCGTAATGAGCTCTGCTGATGTCTTCAATATGTACCATGGCTTTTCTTTTTAAATATCCTCTTACCTTGAATTGCTAGAGGTGGGTTAGATTGGATTTGGGAGAAGGTGGGAAAGACAGCAAAGGACATCATTATTGCCAAATATCACAGATTGAATTTAATGTTTATTTTTGTGAACATGCTGTTTTGTCAAATTACAAGTCTGTCAATGAGCTCTATCTATAAGGGTGGTGACTGATGACAATTACATGATGAAAAGAAGGTGAGAAAAACCGGTTCACCTATTCTTGTGCAATCGTATCTGCACAGCACCTTCCAGTTTCACAATGCTGCTGGATATCTTTTTTTTCTTTTTGAGAAGATAAATAATGTAATGTAACCCTAAATAATGTAACCCTAAATATGCACATTTAGAGTGAATCACTATATTAAAATAATCAGAATCTACGCAGGAGAGGTAGAATAAATAAGCAAAATGAAGTCTGAAATTGATATTTAAGGAATATTAGAAGGTATAAATCATGAAAAATTAGAGTTTCTTGGGAGATTAAATATACGGGATGCCTCTTATTTATCCAGTTACACTTACAGGAAACCCAAATCAGATAATATGCAACCAGCCATATAAAGTTGATTACCCTTAAAATCTTTCCAGATTCACCTTGTAAATATTGGTGTTGTATTTGGAATATTTCCTCCTTGGATGACAAGGAAATATGTTTTTCTCCTGTATGTAACATTATTTATTTATTTACTGTATTTTTACTCTGCTCTATTTCACCCCAAAGGGGACTCAGAGTGGCTTCCAAATTGGCAATAATTCAATGCCATACAGACACAAATATACAAACACAATATAAAGATATGGTACATTAAAATAAGTAAAAAATCAAGCAGTGGTGGTATTTCTTTTTGCAACTCAGTGATTTCAAATATTTAATCCAAGATTTTGAGACTCACATTGTGCCTGTTACATGGAAATGGGGGCAAGGTACAAATCATGATGGTTTTATATAGAGTAGTTTTGTCCATTGCTTTCCTGGTGTTTCCTTGATCTAGCATTGTGTGTATTTTATGATGCATGTAAGGAGCTGTGCAGTGGATATCTCTTTCATGAAATTCCCATTCGCCAGCATATAATGAGGGATTGCACAAATGAATGTAGCTCTTTCTACTAAAAGTAATAGACATGAAAGCCTCAGAAATCCATGTATTCTAAGGATTGGAGGGGAAATGTGCAAGTTGTTGGAGAGTGGCACACTGCTAACTGGTGAGTTTAGATGTCAACTATCTTCTCTGCTTTCTGATTTCCTTTTGGAGGGGATTTTCAAGGGGCTACAGAAAGGATAAGGAATTGCCTCCTTTCAAGACCTGTAACCAAAACTCTTTCTATGAACAACAACAACAACCACCATAAATGAATTTCATTCCAAGTGTCTTCTCATAAATGATTGAGAAACAAGTTTTAGCCTACTTAAATTTTGTGTGCCTTTGGTGGGATGTTTATTGTATTGTTATGTTTTCACATGGTGTCATGTTACATTAGTTGTGCAATGATGATGGTGGTGGTGATTATAATATAATGAAAATAATAATTATTGTTGTTATTTCTTGTCCATCTCTTCTCACAGCTTGAAGCGGGTTACAACATTCCTAAAACACACATTCACAAAAAAAATTCTTTAAAATGCACATATCAAAACATATTTTCACAAAACATATTTAACATGCAAATTTGAAATTCGTCATTAAAACTTTCTGGATAGACCTGCTGGAAGAGATAGGTCTTCATTCGTGTCCTAAATTTCGACAGCTGTTCTAGCTATCGGAGCTCTTCCAGCATGATGATGGATGGAATCTACTTGGGCAGTAACAAACATATAACCTAGAGTAATGCACTCATGAGTTTCATATTCATTATCCCTACATTCATGGGATATGGTGGTCAAGTCACAGAAACTCTACTTACCAGTCAGGAACCGTGGTGATCAATGAAGGTCCATTCCCTGTCATTTGGAAAACATCTGACCTGTGTTCCCACTCTAATTCCCTCATGAACAATCTGTGGTGCAAGAAAGAATGTGATGAGGACCCGACTTTAGCCTGTCACAATGTGAGGGTGGAGGTGGGAACATCAATCAACTGTTTCCCGAGTGATAGGGAAACAAATACCCATTGATCACAATGGATGCCATTTAGTAAGTAGGGATTGGTGGAAAGTTAGGCGGGGAGCCACTGTGTAGCTAAATAACTACAGTGTTTATGTTTTTCTAAGTGCTCAAATGCTTATATTAATATCATATTCAGCAGAAAGAAGATGGCTGTGATGGAAGTGGCAGTGATGTCTTCTTCAATATGCTCTTCCAACATGAAACCAAAGGTGAAGATAGACAGCATTTGTGTCTATCATTATATGAGTGGGTGTTTGACAGACTTTGATAATTGGTGGATATGAACATTTGGTTAATTCATGATTCTCTGATTGAACTGAGCCATTTTAGGTTCATTTTGGGGGTTCCCCAAGCCAAAGTGGGCACTCCTCTGAAGGTGCTAGTTTTGAAGCTGAATCCCAGCTATAATGTCATGTAGAATACCTCCTTTGGAAGAGGTTCCTTTTTCTGGAAACACAAACAAAAACAAACTTTTAAAGGTTTTATTTCTATAAGAATGTCTATCTGATCCTAGAGCAAAATTTTGTGATGGCTCTCCAATCACTGAAGGGGTTTTACATGTTCCAATTGTTTGAAACCTGTTTTAGTTTTATTAATTATTCATAGTCTCAAATCTTGATTATAAAACAGAAAATAAATACTGTGATATATAAAATTAATATATTTATGTTCAATATAGGGAATATAATTCACTATATATTAAATTTAACTTAAAATAAATATATCTACAATTGCACACATTTGTATCCTACCTTTTAGTCAAGCATATTCTACACCAGTTAATAGTATATAGGCAATAATGACAACATAGTAAAATGGATACATGTATACAGCATTGCCCAAAAAAGTAATCACTACCACTAACATAATCACAAATCTTGCAGAAAAAAGGCAAGTCAAACGAGTCAGTTGATTACTGAATAGTAAACCAAGACGAAGTCAAAGTGAATTCTGGCTCTGAAGAAAGCCCTGTCTATTTCAGATGCCCATGTCCACTAGTTCTTGACAGCAAAGGGCCATAAAAGTGAATTTCTGATGTTGATTAGCGTGTACAAGCAGGTTCATGAAGGAGGAGAGGGTCTTTGATATATACTGGCCTTAGACAGATTTTCATTCCTCTAAAGGTATGCAAAATGACTTCTGCTGATCACAGTAATAAATAAGTGAGGGATGGACAAATCTGTCGGTTTTGGTTTTTCTCATTTTCCACTTTCTTGTTTCTGCCATTTTAAATTCTTTTCTGCACATTTCCAAATCTATGTTTTGATGTTTTGTTTTGTTTTTAAAAAAGGGGGGGAAACTCTATTTAAAAGGATATGCATTTTAGTGCTAATATCTGATTACTACATATTGTTTTGCCTAACACATCTAGGTTTTTCTCCTGAATGTAATTTCTTCTATTTCCCTCCCTTTTGTAAGCTATTTGAACTTCACACAATGTATAAGCACTTTCCTGCAATAAGCATATTTCCGTGAGCATTTTTTGTAACTAGGGAAATGTAATAGTGAAGGATAATTGGGACTAACAAATAAGTTCATGTCCTTCAGATTCAATGCCCTCAAATCTTGGCAGATATGAAAAATTAGCAGTGTCAACCACTCTAGAGTGCAATCAGTCCCTAAATTCAAAGTTTAGTGTGCTTAAAATCTCTAAATAGAACTGAAATAGCTTTGCATATGCTGCAATTGCTCCCCACTAGCAGAGGCAATTTGTTTTACTTGGTGCTCTTTCTTCTCTTTGAGTCTGCACAAACTTCCCATACGCAAAGCATGTTATCAGCTGCTCTCAAGATACGGCATCAAACATCAGTCTGAGTAAAGAAGATGAGCTCTGAAACCTCCTGGCAAATGGTGTTCAGGGGTCAGAAATATGGCCTAGGATTTCAATATAGTAGCAGGGAAGGCACAAACTACAGAACAACAATTAGCAGAATTGATGTCTGTGCATTTCTCTCTCTCTCTGCTTATTTAGGAGGCCAAATGGCCAAAGCAAATAATTGTACCTTGTATTCTATGAAAACCTCAAAAATGGAGGGAAATCCCCTAGGCTGGCCTCCTCAAAAACAAAAATGTAATATTTTCTTGATCCTATGTTTAGAGGGGATTGAAATCCCAGCTTAATTTAGTCTTTTAACTTATTCTGCAGATAGCGCTTGATTGTGTTGCAATGCCACCAGTAATACGATTGCAGACTTGAATAAAATAATGATAAGAAAGGTTGCTATTAACACTTGGAAAAACAAAAGCTTTAACAAGGGCTCTTGATGGCCTTTCCAGGCATAACACAACACAGATGAATGACTGCATCTTCAAGTCTGTCCCCTGTTGTTTGATTTTAATAACTTCCTTTAAGTGTTACATACAAAAGTTGGAACACATCATCAATTCAAAAACAAATTCTTCATCTTTGGGGACCTCAGATGAAATCAGCACTCCATGTGTGACTGCATGAGAATTGTCCTCATAATGTTGACCTATAGATCATAGAGTCTAAAACAATATTTGAAGCAGAGATATGTGGCTATGATTTGCTTTTGGTTCAAAAGGGTAGACTGGGACAGCAGCTGGGGCAATAAGTGGAAGGAAAGCAATTTGTGAAATAATAAGCTTGTCAAGTGGCATGGAGAAGGAGGGTCTTGAGATATTTGGAAATCTAGCAGGTCTCAAAATAAATAAACAAAAAACAAAAATGCTAACTAAACACCTAAATAATTCCGAGAAACACATACTACAAACAACGACGGATATTGAAATAGCCAGCAAGGTGAAATATCTAAGAGTAAGCATCACACCAAATAATACACAATTACTGAAGAATAACTATGAGGCATTATGGGGAAAAATACAAACGGACTTAGAGAAATGGAAATACCAAAATATCTCCCTACTGGGAAGGGTAGCTACAGTAAAAATGAACATCTTGCCCAGGCTACTGTACCTATTTCAGACATTACCAATTGTGAGAACTGAGTTTCTGTTCAAAAAGTGGAACTCCGCCATTAGCAAATTCATATGGAGAAATAAGAAAGCAAGAATAAAAATGAAGCTGCTAACGGATGATAAAAATAGGGGAGGCATGGGGCTCCCTGACTTTAAATTGTATTATGAAGCCACCAACTTGGCAGCAATAAAAGAATGGATAACTTTAAAGAACCAAAACTTTTTGCAACTAGAAGGCCACGACCTACGTTTTGGCTGGCACGGGTACCTATGGTACGATAAAAAATCAGTGGAAAAAAATTTCAGCCACCACATAATCCGAGCCTCCCTGATAAAAACTTGGGAGAAATACAAACAAAGAACCTTCAGGGAGACCCCGATGTGGGTATCCCCCATTGAGGCCTTCCACAAGAAGGAACTGGCAGCTGAAATGTGGCTAACATATAAACAAATACTAGAAAAGACAAGTAAAGATGAATGGAGTATTAAAACAATAGAAGACCTGAGACAAATAAACCAAAAAACATCCTGGTTCAACTATCACCAAATACATCAAATATACCAAAAAGATCGGGTACTAGGGTTCGTGGAGGGGAAAGATTACTGGGATAGAATTATAGAAAAGAAAGAAAAAAATATCAGTCTAATATACAAACAATTGTTGAAATGGTCTACAGAAAAAGAGCAGGTGATGGAATGCCATATAAAGTGGGCAAAAGATCTGAAACACACAATACACTTACGACAGTGGGAAGAAGTATGGGGGAAAAAATTAAAGTACACCGCAGCAACAGACATCAGGGGAAATTGGCTGAAACTACAATACAGATGGCACTTATGCCCAGATAAGTTATCCAGATTCAATAAAAGCATCTCAAACAAGTGTTGGAAATGCAATAAGGAACCAGGAACATTCTTGCACCAATGGTGGGAGTGCAAAAAAATAAAAAAGTTTTGGCAGGCAATCCGCAGGGAAACACAAAAAATTATTAAAGCTAAATATAAACTAGACCCACAAATCTACTTACTTGGCTTCACTGTACCTAATCTAAGCAAAAACCAGGACAGAATGCTATTTTTACTAAATACAGGTGCCCGATTAACGCTGGGGAGAAAATGGAAGCAGAAGGACACCCCAGATGTGGAAGATTGGCTATGGAAAACCATGGACATTATTCAAATGGACATACTATCCCAGAAATTACATGAAAGGAAAGAGAAAACGGATTGGTCCGGCTTTAAGGAATATATGCAGAACAAAGGAATATGTTTTTTGATTAACATAAATGAAGTTTAACTATAATTATATAAAGGTAACTTATTGTGCACTATAACTTTGATGGAGATATAGAATAAGATAGGGGATCCTATAACCAACTAATGTAAGGATAACCTTGAGAGGATATTGGGGAGTCTTTTTATATGTATCACTGTACCCCCCGCCCCTCCTACCCCCTTCTGTTTCTTTCCCTACAGCCCCCATCACCCCAACCCCCTTTAGATCCCCCTCCCTACCCCACTCTATGTCGTGGACAGATATTCTATCCTCTGTCACTGCACAAAACTCAAATTGATAAGCTTTATTCCTTTTTTGTCTTGCCAGATAAATTTTCTTATATCTAATAAAACAAACCTTAATGAAACAATTATGAAGCTTCAGAGATTTGGATTATGAAATGAATTGGGATCCCACCCAATCTTTACAAATGAGCGAAGGCCATCTGAATCTATGAAATGAATTTCAGCTGCCTTGTGCACCTCTACTAAATATACATGTAAAAACCTGTTAGAATAATACACATTATTATAGTCTGCGAATGCAGCATTCTTCCAAATGAAGCAGAGAGTGTTTGACGACCAGGACATGCATAGCGATATCAAGGTGCTTGTTTATAAAGCCATAGTCATCCCAACCCTGCTATATGCTTGCTAAACATGGACTGTCTATAGACGTCATACACAGCTCTTGGAAGTATTCCATCAGCACTGTATCCGAAAAAATCCTGCAAATCTCATGGGAAGACAGGCAGACAAATGTCAGCATGCTGGAAGAAGCAGAGATCACCAGCATTGAAATGATACTCCTCCGCCATCAACTCTGCTGGACAGGCCATGCTGTCCGAATGCCCGATCACCATCTCCGAAAGCAGTTACTTTTCTCTGAACTCAAGAATGGAAAACGGAATGTTAGTGAACAGGAAAAGAGATTTAAAGATGGCCTTAAAACCAACCTCAAAAACTGTGGCATAGACACTGAGAACTGGGAAGCCCTGGCCCTTGAACGCTCTAACTTGATGTCAGCTGTGACCAGCAGTGCTGCAGAATTCAAAGAGATATGAATGTAGGTCAAAGGGAGAAACATGCCAAGTGGAAGGCACGTCAAGCCAACCCTGACCAGGATCGCCTTCCATCTGGAAACTGATTTCCTCATTGCAGGAGAACATGCGGATCAAGAACAGGGCTCCACAACAACCTATGAACCCACCGCCAAGACACTACATCTGAAAGACAATCATCCTCGAGCTATGAGGGGTCACATAAGTACACATTTTACAAGAATAATGGCAGGGAAAGCCAAAACTAAACCCTTTCTGAACAAATCTTGTCAAGAAAACCCTGCCATGGATTTGTCTTCAAATTGCCATAGGTCAGAAATGACTGGAATGTCCACAGTGACAACAATGCAAGGAGGGTCTCATAAACTTGACATAGGTTAGTGTGTCAGCTTGCTATAACTCGTCCTTTCTAAAACAGCAGATTTGTACCTTACACCTCAGAACAAAATACCTCTTTTTCCAACTATGTACCCAGGAAGTTTGGCAGCCATTTGGGAAGGGTGTCTGGAGGCATCCATCTTAGATTCTTATTTTCTGAAGGAGCGTGCTTAGTAGCAGCTTGGAAGGGAATGAAAAGTGTTTATGATTGGCTTGCAGAGAGTGGGTGGATCTAAGCTGAGGAAGAGGAAAAAAGCCTTGAAGTAGGTGCATTTTGAATCCAGAGGGCTCAGTTGGAGTCCGGGTTTCAAAGGAGAGGGAGATAGAGAAGGGAAGAAGAGAAGAGTCATTGAAGCCTGTAGTGGTCAGTTAGACAGCAGAGTTAGCTAGTTAGAAGAAGGAATAGCTGGGGAGTGGAGAGACAGATCCCAACGTAGAGGACTGTCTGTATGTGGAGTTAGGAATTACTTTCAGAGAAGAAATCCTGTTAGTAATTTTGGAGGGAGTTAGGAGTGCAATCTGCAACTGAGTTTTTTTTAACTATTTAAGGAAACCATACGCGTTTGTGCCAATATTTGAAACCGTTAAGCTTAATGCCAGTTTTGTTCAAGTTCTCATAAATAATCATTCATTGTTTATTCAAAATCACTGCCTCACGTGTGCCTCTGTCAAAGAAGTTTAAAAGCAGTTTCCAGCAAGAAGTCAAAGAATCTAAATGGTGGCAGCGTCTAATTAAGAAGAATCACCTCAGTGTTACCTCAGAGTAAACGGCCTGTGTGTGCATCTAGCACATTCAAGCCTCAAATAAGCCAAGGGCTGCCTGTGTCTTTTAGTAGTGTTGGTTCCCAGAGAGAGTTTCTCCTTTTAAAGAGGTTTAATACCACACGTCTTTACATTTTGGTTTGGCAGCAGTGGGATATTCTAAGGAAAAGCCTGCCCTGCCACAGTTTAAAATACTCTCTTTGTTATAATAGGCTATAAGCAAAATGTAGACAGATGGCCACCTTGGAGACAAAGAGATGTTGGTGGATTAAAACAAGTATGTACCAGACTCTTTGCAGCTGTTTTCATTCCTCTGAATGAGAGACATAAAAGTGACAGAAGACTGGCCCAACCAGTGTCATTGAAGACAAAATGCATTCCTTGAAATTCTGAGTCAGTCAGACCCTAGTACACACATTATCTTACACTTGTCTCAGCTGCATAGCCCTGGCAGTCAAGACTTCCTGCTACAATCTGAACATTTATTTGATTGTTTTCCATTTCTGTCACTCAGTTAGCAGTTCCCACATGCTCCTTAAAGTATTAAAAACACTTTATTTAATTTTCCTTTCACTTTGCAATCAAGGCACAAATTCCTGCCATTTAAAAAAGTCACTTTAAA
>JARBWK010004591.1:0-10001 GCA_030556195.1 Anolis apletophallus
AATGCAGTAGAACTGAATGTTGAAGAAGTGGTAAGACGATAGAAGCTGGAAGGTATGGAGGTACACTTGATTCAAGACTTAGCATCTGTCTGAATTTTGTTGCAACACATTAAGATTACAATATTTTAGAAAGATGCAGAGAAAATGGAAGCAATATACTAATCCAAAATGAACTCAAATAGCATTTTTTTTTAAAAAATAAATAAATAGCAACAGCACTTCTCAGGCACCTCATTTCTGTTTTAATAAACATGGGAGGGCAAGCATGGAATCATGCTAGCCATGCCTACTGCCCTGTCTTCCTCCTGTGGATTAACCACATCTGGCCATGGGTGCTTGAAATCCAGATACTCCCAGACCAGGCGTGGGCAGTGCCAGCCCTCAGGGTTTTTTGGTCTTCAACTCCCAGAAATCTAGTCAGTTTACCAGCTGTTTAGGTTTTGGGTTTGAGTCCAAAACACCTGGAGGCTGGCAGTCCTGCCTCTCAAACTCAGTGGGTAGTTCCTCAGATAAAAAGGCTCTCTTCTTCAAGAAACCCACCCTTATTGGATAGAGGACAATGGAAATATGTGAAGAGAGAGGATGAGATAGCACAGGGCTGTCCAACTTTTACCAGACCGAGGGCCTGAATTCCGGTCACTGATCACCTGGGGGGCCTTAGGGTCTGCCTCCGGCTCCGCCCCCGCCTCCGTCCCTCC
This sequence comes from Anolis apletophallus, assembly GCA_030556195.1. NCBI lineage: Eukaryota > Metazoa > Chordata > Lepidosauria > Squamata > Anolidae > Anolis > Anolis apletophallus. The sequence continues at coordinate 699 of JARBWK010004591.1, forward strand.
CAAGCTCCGCTCCGGCTCCGCCCCTCCACGGCTCAGCCACCCGGGCTCCAATTTACTTACAATTACTAGTTGCATTATTAATTATAAAATAAATTTTTAAAAATGGAACTGAATGAAATAAATATAAATATAAATAAATATCAGAAGAGAGATGGATTGAGGGGGAATATATATGGGAGGGGAAATAAATCTAAACAAATAACATAAAAGCAAGAATTAAAAGAAAGGAAGAAAGGAGCCCACCCCAGCAAAACAGCCCTCAGTTCCAAATTAAATACATTATTATATTTCTGCCCCATATATTCACAACCCCATCTTCCCCTCAGTTCCAAATTAAATACATTATTATATTTCTGCCCCATATATTCACAACCCCATCTTCCCCTCAGTTCCAAATTAAATACATTATTATATTTCTGCCCCATATATTCCCACCCCCCTCTTCCCCTTATTTCCAAATTAAATACATTTAGTATTATTATTATTATATTTCTGCACCATATATTTCCACCCCATCTTCCCCTTATTTCCAAATTAAATACATTTATTATTATTATTATATTTCTGCCCCATATATTCACAACCCCATCTTCCCTTTAGCCCCTGTGGCCTACCTTTCCAAACGTGCTGGATCCAGTAGCCGGACCACGTGTGAGGCGGCGGGCGAGCGAGGCGGCACGATCTCCACGGTGGCGGCGCCATCTCCGCCGCGGCTGCGCCATCTCCGCCTCACAAAGACGGAGCGCGCCAATTGGCAGGGGAGGGGGAGGAAGGAAGAGGAGAGCCTGCTCTCCCCTCCCTGCCCCGCCCCTCCGTGAAAAAAATTAATAAATAATAATAAAAAATAATAAAATAATAATAATATTTTATTTTAAACAGCCGGTTTCTTTTTTTAAAGGGTAGGGGGGGGCGTAGGGAAGGGGCTGAGGGCCATATGTGCCTTGGTGTATCCGCAGGCAGCCCTGGGATAGCACATTCTCCCCTTTTGTGTATTGTATGTTTTTAAAGGCAAAGACAACATAGGAATATTTAAAACACAGTTTGCCTGTGGTTGTCAATATTCATTAAGTATTGACATTGTTTTCATTATTGCCAGTTAAATGAAAATTACTGCTTGTATTGTGCAACTATTTCAATCAACTTGTTAACTACAGGAGCATAAAAGCACCTTAATTTTTAAAAATCTATATAAATTTATATTTATGATCATAAAATGTTTTCTTGGAAAATATCGTTTCAGATGGCAGTGGAGGTTATACATCTTCCCACACACAAACACATTTTAAAAACCCTATTACCTGTGCCGAGAAGGTAGGTAGTAGCAGAGTTTTCCATGCTGTTATTCTTTCAGATTTGTTAATTTGTTTTGAAACTACCATTTTAATTTTAATGTGAGAACATTTTCCTGCCTGTTTCAAGTTGGAAAAGTTATTTAGTTGGTTCTCTGTATCCATAGATTCCGCATTCATGGATTCCGTTATTCAAAACTTGGAAATATCCCCCGCCCCTCCATTTCCAGAAAAACTCCTTGATTTTGACATTTTATATAATGAAAACCATTTTGCTACACTATTGTATATAATGAGATGTGAGCATCCATGGAATTGAGTATCCGAAGGGGGGGTGGTCCTGTGACCAAATCCCAGTGGATGCCAAAGGCACAGTGTAGTTCCTTTGGGGAAAGTAGTATGGGCTTTCTCTGAGCATGTAAAAAATCAGCTTTATATCATGCATTATTAAGTTTACCTCTAGGGTGAGCTATTCAGCAAGTTATTGAGTGTTTTGATGAATAGGTACTGTTACCACACTAACTGTCCTTCTCTCTGTGTCTCTTATTTGATGTCTTAGGTATTTAATGAACGCTGCAGAGCTCATTATAAACCACCAAAGAGTCAATGATATAAGTGAGGAGAGTTTCCCTGATAGTGGACTTCAGTCATGCCAATACACGGGAGAAGAATCATGGAGCAAGATGCAAGGGACCTTTTGAAAACATCCAAATTGTGGGATTCAGTCTAATGAATGATTTTGCTAATTGAGATTTGTACAAAATTTGTACAAAAATGTCAGAAGGTTAAGATTTTTTAAATTAAAAAATCAGAATTTATTATTGGAATGTTAGTTGCAGCATTTTTGAAGGCATAATTCAGAGTAGAAGAGAGAGCGAAAAATGCCTCCATTCTTTTGAGCAAAAAGTTGGTTCTTTTCTATTTTAGGATCCGTGGGATTGAGGAATTGACCGATTTTTAAAATCTGCATTAAAAAGTGACTACTGTGATATGAAAATGGCCAGCAAGCAAATAATGCTGGAAAGTTACAAACTGGAATTTAAAACAATTACAATTAGGGAAGAATGTGGTGTTCATTGATTTGGTGCAATTCCAGCACACTTTCCCGTGTGTTCCAGGACCAAGCTGAGTAAAAACGAAAGCCTTCGGATCAAGCAAATAGAAAGACGTTCTGAGCCTCCTGTCTTTACTAATGTTGGGTGATATGGGCAGCATATTTTTCCTGTTGCCAGCCTGTACATCTAGTCAGAAAGTGGGAAGGGAGACACTAGATCCAGTCTCCAAGAGGGAGGTTTGTTAAATTTTATGCCCCATGAATGCTCTCCAAAGCACCATAAGACTGTAGTCTAATTGCCTTGTTTGTATAAAACAAAAAAGTGCCTTCTATTCTTTCTCCAATTGCATGGGTTCCCAATATAAGCAAAACTCACTTTAAATATATACAACACTGCTCTGCAAAATGTGCATTTCAGTAGTCAGGAGGTCTTTAGTTAGGGGTTCTACCAGAATTGTCTAGAGCAGGGTTGCCCAGGATGTCGATCGTGATCAACCAGTCGGTCCCGGGACCGAAGGAGGTCGATCCCAGCCGGATGGGGTGCTCAGAGGGGGCAGAGCCAGGCTGCGCCAAACCCCGCCCCTCCCCGGCTTTGGCACTCCCAGCAGCTGCTCCAGGTTTGTGGAGGGCAGGGCAAAGCCAGCCTTGTGCTAGCTATGCCACCACTAGCTTGGCATTGCCATCCTCAAGCCTGGAGAAGCTGCTGGGAGCTCCAAAGCCAGAGATATGGGGGCGGGGCTTGCACGGCATGGCTCGCCCGGTGGCTTCCGCTACCAGCAGCTTCTCCAGGCTTGTGCCAAGCCAGTCTTGTGCTAGCTATGGCACCACTGGCTTGGCATTGCCATCCTCAAGCCTGGAAAAGCGGCTGGTAGAGCGGAAGCCGGAGGGCGGAGCCAGGCAGTGCCAGAGCCCGCCCTCCCTCTGGCTTTGAGCTCCCAGCAGCCTCTCTCCAGGCTTTGGGATGGCAATGCCAAGACAAACAAACTGGAAACTTAATCCAAAAAAGACAGAGAGGTGCTTCTGGTCAGTCAGAAAGCAGATAAGGGAATAAGAATTTGGCCCTATGTAAAATGGGGTTTGCTTCCTCTGAAGACATGTTTAGATATACTATTGAACTCGGTGTTGAATCTGGAGACCCAGGTGCAGCAGCCAGGACTGCCTTTTGCACATTTAAAACTTGTGTGTATTAGATCCCTCATGCACGAGACACCGTATCTGGCCATAATAGTACATGCCTTAGTTACATATAATTGTAATTATCATAATGCATTGTTCTTGGGGCTGCCAGGAATGTTCAGAAACTTAAGCTGATCCAAGGACCTGTAGCCAGATTATTAACTGGGGCTGATTAAAAAGAGAACACAACTCCCTCATTGCAACAGCTGTCCTGGCTGCCACTTTCTGGCCACATTCAAATTTTTAGCTGACTAAGCCAGCCTTGTGCTAGCTATGTCACCGCTGTCTTGGCATTGCCATCCTCAAGCCTGGAGAGGTTGCTGGGAGCTCCAAAGCCAGAGGGGAGGGGGCGGGGCTTGGCACTGCCTTACTCTGCCCCCCGGCTTCCACTACCAGCAGCTTTTCCAGGCTTGAGTATGGCAATGCCAAGCCCAGTGGTGGCATAGCTAGCACAAGGCTGGCTTGGCACTGCCACCCTCAAGCCTGGAGAAGCTGCTGGTAGAGCAGAAGCCAGAGGGGGCGGAGCCAGGCCGTCCCTCCCCTCTCCAGCCTTGAGGAGGTAGGTAGATCTTTCTGACTTGGTTTTATTATAAGTAGCTCGCGTGCTGAAAAAGTGTGGGCACCCCTGATCTAGAATTACAATGGAGTGGCATTGGCTGATCCCTTACATCAATCAAATGGGCCCATGCAGATCTATATCTTCCCCACCCCATCCAAGCACCGGGAATGTCTGCTACTATTTACAAGGAAACAAAAAGGATAAACATTTCAGACATCTTGAAGGAATAAGATATGAAGATGAGATTGTGGATAGAGTGCGCTCTCTTTTTACTTCTTGCCACCCATACTAGCCACATCTGTCTTCTTATCACTGATCAGCAGCAGGAAACATTTTGGATGGTTCACAAAGAATAATAGAATGGGAAGCGACCACAATGGCCATTCAGTCCAACCCCCTGCCATGCAATCAAAGCACTCCCAACAGATGGTCATCCAGTCTTTGCTTAACCACCAGCAAAGACTATGCTCAGAGGCAGCCTATTCCACTGCCAAACAGCCCTTACCATCCACTGTCAAACAGTTATTCCAAATGCAGTTTGAATCCATTGTTCCATTCCCTAGTCTCCAGAGCCACAGAAAAAAACAAACTTGCCCCATCTTCAATGTGGCATTTTTCAAATATTTAAACATAGCTATCATGTCCGCTCTCAGCCATCTTTTCTCCTAGCTTAAATATATTCAGCTCCCTCAGACTTTCCTCATAAGGCTTGGCCTCCAGACCTTTGACAGTTTTGGTCTCCCTTTTCTGGACATGTTCCAGCTTGCCAATATCCTTGAATTGTGGTGCCTAGAACCGGACACAGTATTGCAGATGAAGTCTGACCAAAGCAGAATAGAGTGGGACTATGACTTTTTAAAGTCTATATCAGGCCTGTACAACTTGGTCATTGTGAAGGGCAATATTAAAAGATCTTCTGTTGGCCACGTCTCCCTCCTTGCCTGCCTAGCAAGGAAGGGGGGCAGAGGAAGGGCCTAGATGCAGAGTGGATGCCCAGCTCTTTCCATGGGATGCAGAGAAAGCTTGTAGGCCACATCCGGCCCATGGACCGGATTTTTATGCAGGCCTAGTCTAGACACTGCACTCTGATTGATGTTGCTTAGAATTACATTGGCGTTGTACTTGCCACATCACACTTGACTTACGTTCAGTTTATGGTCTACTAAGACCCTTAACCCTAAGATCCCTTTCGCATGCCAGGTGTCACCCATCCTATATACGTGCATTTTATTTTAATCTATTGTAGGATAAATTTCTCCATGTTGAAATTAATTTTATTAGTTTTAGCCCAGCTTTTTAATCTGTTGAGGTCATTTTGAATTCTGATCCCGTCCTCTGGGATATTAGCTATCTCTCCCAATTTGGTGTCATCTATAAATTTGATAAGCCTGCTCTCTATTCCAGCAGGGGTGCAACTATTACATGATGACTACTATTATGTGATGAAATATCATAAATCATTGGGTGGTGGGGCTGGAGAAAACATCACAAACCTATTTCCAAAAAAAAGCTCTAAGCAAGTACATGAATCCTACAAGATAAACTAAATGCCCTTCCAGAATGCCCCTTTATCCCAGGATCTGATCCCAGATTATCTGTTTATCCCAGGTTATCTGATAGTGGGGATTGATATATTCCAATTTAAATCAGATAATCTGGGATCAGATCCAGGGATAAAAGGCAGTGTGGAAGGGCACTAAGTGAGAGAATGGGAGCAAAAGTAAAACAGTAGAATAAAAGATGATAACACACACACACACACACACATATATATATATATATATATATATATATATATATATTTATTTCGATTTTTGACCGCCACTCCCAGCGGCTTGGGGCGGTTCACATACAAGATAGAAAGAATAAAACATTTAGCAACAAGAAATTACTAAAAGATTTAAGAGCTCACAATATTAATTGAAATTAATATTGTGAGAGAGAGAGAGAGAGAGAGAGAGAACATAAGAAGAGCCATGCTGAATCGGACCTCAGCCCATCTAGTCCAGCATTCTGTATCACACAGTGGCCCACCAGTTGTACGCGGGGATCTCGAGCAGAAGGGAGGGGCAAAACCCTAACCTGCTCCCGACCCCCACAACCAGTACCCAGGGAAATCCTGCCTACCTCAACCAACTCCGAGGTGGCACTTGAATGTCCTTTTCAGTAACTACCGATACACTTGGTATCCATGAATCTGTCTAATCCTGCCTTGAAGCTGTCCAGGCTGACAGCTGTCACAACCTCTTCTGGAAGTGAGTTCCATAACCCAATGACCCTCTGGGTGAAGAAATATTTCCCTTTATTAGTCCTAATTTTCCTACCTTGGAGCTTCAGGGAGTGCCCTCTAGTCCTAGTGTTTTGTGACAAGAAAATAATTTTTCTTTATTCACCTTTTCTATCCCATGCATGATTTTATACACTTCGATCAAGTCACCTCTTAGACGCCGTCTTTCAAGGCTGAAAAGACCAAGGCGTTGCAACCTGGTTTCATAAGGGAGCCGCTCCATCCCTTGGATCATTCTTGTTGCCCTTTTCTGTACCTTTTCCAGTTCCGTTATATCCTTCTTAAGGTGCGGAGACCAGAATTGTACACAGTACTCCAGATGTGGCCTCACCATAGATTTGTGGAGAGGCAATACAACATTTGCCGACCTATTTTCGATTCCCTTCCTGATCATGCCAAGCATAGAATTTGCTTTTTTCACTGCTGCTGCGCACTGGGTTGACATCTTCATTGAGCTGTCCAATGACCCCAAGATCCCTTTCCTGGTTTGTCTCGGAAAGCTTTGACCCCATCAATTGGTAGGTGTAGTTGGGGTTCTTTGCCCCGATGTGCATGACTTTACACTTGTTTAGGTTAAAATGCATTTGCCACTTTGTTGCCCATTCCCTCAATTTTGAGAGATCTTTCTGGAGCTCTTTACAATCAGTTTCATTTTTAACTACCCTGAACAATTTAGTGTCGTCTGCAAACTTTGCTACCTCAGAATTCACTCCTACATCCAGGTCATTAATGAATAAATTAAAAAGTAACGGACCCAAAACTGAACCTTGGGGTACGCCACTTCTCACCTCTTTCCACCCAGAGAAATGTCCGTTTATTACCACCCTTTGTTTCCTGCAGTTTAGCCAGGTTCCAATCCAGGACAAGACCTGTCCCCTGATTCCATGGCTGAACAGCTTATTTAGGAGCCTTTGGTGAGGGGTCCCCTTTATCTATGTGTTTATTTACACCCTCAAAGAATTCTATCAAGTTAGTAAAGACATGATTTGCCTTTGCAGAAACCATGTTGATTTTCTTTCAGCAATGCCTGTTCTTCTATGTGCCTAGTAATATTTTCTTTAATAATGGTTTCCATCACTTTGCCTGGAACTGAGGTTTAACTGACTGGTCTATAATTTCCTGGATCACCTCTGGATCCTTTCTTGAGGATCGGTGTTACATTTGCCTCCCTCCAGTCCTCGGGTACAGTGCCTGATCTTAGAGAAAGGTTATATATCTTAGCTAGAAGTTCAGCAATTTCACACTTGAGTTCCTTAAGAACTCTGGGGTGGATGCCGTCTGGACCTGGTGATTTGTTGACATTTAGTTTAGTAAGGCATATGAGAACATCCTCCTTGTTTATCTCTATCTGTTTTAATTCTTTTAATTCCCTCCTGAAAAACTGCTCAGCTGCAGGCATATGTTGTCTGTCCTCCTGTGTGAAAACGGAGGCAAATAAGTCATTTAGCCGCTCAGCAATCTCCTTGTCTTCGCTGATTTTCCTTTCTGACCATTGTGTCGGTGGCCCAACTCTTTTCTAGTTGGGTTCCTGCTTCTGATGTACTTAAAGAAGTTTTTGTTGTTTTTTTAATATTCTTTTGCTATGTGTGCCTCAAAATCTCTCTTGGCTTTCCTGACTGTTGCTTTGCATTTAGTTTGCCAGAGCTTGTGTTCCTTTCTGTTCTCCTCGGTAGGAAGAGCCTTCCATTTCTTAAATGAGTTTTTCTTCTTTCCAATCACATTTTTTACTTCATTTGTAAGCCATACTGGTGTCCTTTTGGACTTTCCATGCCTCTTTCTTTTTATTGGAATGCATTTTAGTTCGGCCTGTTTTATATTATATGCTTTATATATATACCAACACATTAAATACAAACAAGACAATCTGCCTCCAGCTCCATTATGGCCAGGAATTTGTTCCGTAAGTTTCAAACAAATATGAAGCATGACAAGGGAAAGAGTTCAACCTCCCCTAACATATTTGTTTTCCATACAGGGAATTAGCATGGAGGAGTACTTCATCCACTCTTTACTGTGGATCTGTGTCCATCTATGCTAATTTTAGAATTCAACAGATGTAAATTCAAATAAAAAACTTTCAGGGTCATAATAGCAATAATCATCATCATCATCTTTATTTATACCCCACCACCATCTCCCCAACGGGGACTCAGGGCAGCTTACATGAGGCCAAGCCCAAACAACAAATTACAATAAAATCAAAATCAAAGCACCAGCAGCAACACAGTAAAATACAAACATATAAATAAAAAGAGCAATATACAAATTTAATATCCAAAGTCACAATGACGAAGCGGGCCGCATGTACAAGATACTACTGGTGATACAGCACAAACAAACATCTAAAACATTTCTATCTTTTTTGACAATACTATCTTTGTACTCATTGAAACACAGAGCAACATCAGCAAGAAAATTTACAGCAAAATTGCTTCTGCTTTTGCATTTCTGCTAATGCACATAGCTGATACTGACAGCTTCTAAAATATTAATGTATTTAATTTCTTGTTCAACCTTGCCCCTTTCAGCTTCCTGTGAATAAATATATCTAAAAAGGGGGTGTCTTAAAATTCCAGGTGCATGTTATGCATTTTTGGTGCTAGTGGTACTGAAATTACGTTGCATTTTACAAATGATGGTGTTTTACAAGTGAAGAAATAAAGTATTCTGTTTTTAATATGATGCAAATACATGTACAAGCTGAAATGAAGCAAAGAAAATCCAGGTGATCTCCATTCTAGTGTTGTGTACTCATTATATGTCCTCGTGGAATTAAAGATGCTGTGCCAAGAGTATGGGGACATAGACGCTTCAGTGATGCAGTTATTAGACTCATTCACTGGGAAGTCAAGTTTGAAGGATGGTTTCCCTCATGATCCGTATTTATCCTTTATTATGTATATTACTTCTATATCATGTTGGTAAGTAGATGAACACA
>JARBWK010004592.1:0-10000 GCA_030556195.1 Anolis apletophallus
AAGTCTAAAAAATTCGACTGTTTAGAAAATGATTCATTCAATTCTTCTCAGCTCAAGCTAAGCCAGATTCCAGAAGCTTTGAGAGGTAAATTCTGACAAATGGCTCAAGATTCCATGTATCAAAGTAAGAATTTGAACCCAGTGTGGCACCAAATACAACCTCACCTCTACCCTGCTCTTCTGGATAACACAGTTTCCCCAATTTGAGACCTTCCATATACTTGTTTAATGTACCTCAATTTTCAAAACCCTGAAACAAAAAAGGATTTGCTGCCGAATGTAATGAACAGTGGTGAAAACTGTGCTCTTTGTAATTTGGCTTCAAAAAGGTGCACATTACTGATTGCTGCATGCTTAGAATTTCTTCAATATGAACAATTGTGTCAGAACACCAAAGCTTCTAGGAATTGAAAATAAAACCTTAGGGTGCATCTATCTATGTTGTAGAATGAATCCACTTTAACTGCCTTGGTTCAGTGCTATGGGGCTGAAGTTTGACAAGGTTTTGAGCCTTCTCTGCCAAAGAATGCAGGTGCCTCACCAAACTACAAATCCCAGGATTGCATAGCATTGAGCCCCGGTCATTTAATTAGAGATGATGTCCCTCAAAGAGGAGCTCCAGCTGTAGCTCCTGAAGCACCTTCCCGTTTTGCTTTGGCTCAGCACTAGGTACCTTATCAAATGGGTTTCTGAAAAGGAAAATGATGCTGGGCTTTGCTTTTTAAATCTTATTTTACGGCCTCGTATGCTGCCCATCAGATGGCCTTCCTCTCCCTGCAGTCACGTAAGGGGGAGGGGGACATCACATCTGATAAAGTCAGAAGATTACTGTATGAAGAAAATCTAATGTGCACCCCAATTTTAGCAAGGTCATTATCCAAAAAAGGTGAACATTAGATTCGAATAAATAGTAAACATTGTATGTTGGACTGTGCCTCCCAGCACACCTTCTGGAGATGGCCAAACTGAGGGAAGCAGAGATAGTACAACCAGTGTTTAGCCACACTTTCCCAATCTTTAAGCCCACAGTAAAATGTGCTTACTGGAACTTTGCCAGTATATGTTTTAAATAACTTCCATCAGTAAGAAAAAAAATCTATCTATTGAACTGTTTGCTAAATTTGGTACCTGGCTCTTTGATATATAACCACTAGGTTTCAGCCACATTAGAGCAGATAAAAAGTCATGGATTTCCCAAGGTCATTGACACAGCTGGCCTAATATACTCTACTGCCTGGGAAGAATAGCATATTTCATTTGTTTAGCTATTTACTTATTTATTTATAGTATTTGTACCCCACTTTTCAGCTGCAAAAGCTCTCAGAGGAATGAAATTTTAACAAGGGATACTATGAACCTGTTTTCATCATAATTGTGCATCCAGTATTCCAGAAACTCCTCAAAAGCTCGGTAGTGTGAACACAAGATATTACTTCTGTAACTGAATAAACAAGAGTAATATATGTTTTCTTAGGCTTAAGTGGTTTAATAATTTTTGCTCACATTGCAAAGATGACAGAAACAGCAGCAACAACAAAACTTTATTATGGTCACTGACCAGCACAAGATTACAGAAACATAAGTGTGTGTTTCCTCCAGAAACATAACCACCATAGCTTATTCCTCATCAAAGCTGCCAAAATTTTGATCGCTTCCCATTCTAACATAGATTAATGAAAGCACATTCCATATCCTTAGCTTTATATATTTTATTGGAATAGGATTTACAAAGCACATTTAAAAACAAGCAATTTTGCTAAACATATTGGTCATTGTGCTTGAGGGAAAATAAAATTCAACCCCAGGTTCCAACTTCAAAACTAGGAGCTGAATCTTACTGTAGACTAATGGTGGGACAGCATCCTTCATTCATCTGAGGGCAGCAGGCTTATGGAAGGAAGGAGTGACAGTTTGAGTGGAACACATAGTTCTGTACTCCAAAACAAGGGCTGACATTGTTGACATTTTCCATATTACCAAGTGTTTTCCATCAGAGGAAGGTGCCTCACTGTGGATAGTGGTAGGACCAGTCTTGCAGGAAGCACAATCTGGAAGACTAATAACTGAACATTCTAGCCTCAACATCATAAACTAGAAGAAAGAACACAAATTAATTAAATATCACAATAGTGATACTCAGCCTTGAAAAGAGAACATTTTTCATGTACACATATGCACACTTGGAGCAATATATCCTTCTCACCCAAGGAATTTAGCAGTCAACTGGTCTTACCTTATGAAGGTGGTCTTCCCGGTGGAATACTGCCCCACAAGAAGGACCATAGGCTTATTGTCAAAATCTGCATTTTCCAAGGCAGGTGAGTGAAACTCATGGAATTTATAGTGTTCTTCCAGAGGCAGAAGCTTGGAGCGGTAGAGCTTTTTGAGACCTTCACTCACAGTCTGGAATACTTCGGGGTCTTTTCTTTGCCTCTCATCATGTCCCAGCCAAGTGAACATACTGCAGTCGAGGAAGTGATGTTATTGAATGCTCATTTTCCTTTGAAGAGTTTGACACAGTCACTCATGGACGGGAGGGAGGAAGAAGAAAAGAAAAAAGCCTTGTTTCAGTCTGCTCTATAGCACTCTTGTGAAAACTTTCAGGCTCGAAATAAATGTATTGTCTCTTTGTATCAGTCCTAAATGTTCCGATTATAGAAATCAAATAACAACTTTATTGCTTGCTAGCTGCCCTGAGCTGTAATAAAAAGCCAGCAAGAAGATGTCTCAGGAAATAGCAGGCATAGAAATATCTCTCCAGCAACTGTGCTGCAGCAACATCTTCATGCTTTCTTGATACCGTGTTTCTTGAACTGCTGAGTGGTAATTGTGAAGTCAAAGAAAAGAAAGGCAAAGTATGCAGCTTTAGAGAAAAAGAAACGCCCTTTGCACAGCATGCACTGAAACAAACCAACCCTGGGCTTTGCTCTGATAATTCAGAGCTGAGAAGGATGAAATAAATGAAGGGCAAGGAGCCAATCTCCTTCTCAAACATAAATTATCTAGCCACAAGGAAAAACAGCTGAATCACTGCATCCGCCTCCCTTAGGAGACTACTGGTGGTTAAATGCCAGATATTTAAGGAATTGGCAAGGAAATTGAAACCGTATGACTACAGGTGGTAATATCCAAACCCATGGGGCAAGGCTAGTTAGAATAGTCAATAATCTGGTAAAATTGGACCAAGACTACTGAATATTTCTGAACCAAGGTTAAAGAGCATTTCTATGACTGTGGCCTCTTCACATTCATTGGGGTTAGGGTGCGAAGACACCCATGAAAATGGGAAAACTGTAAATAAAACTCCCCACTATTTTTAAACCTTAGATAATACATCTCTATAAATCTCTAGGTCCTCCAGTGTAATTCTATGGTTAACTTACTCTGGAGGTTGACCACAAAGTGATATTGGAGGACCTGGAGATATTTAGAGTGAACATTTTTGAAAATCAAATGCATTAATAAATCTTGGTGAATGATCTCTGCAGAGAACTAGACAGGGGGAGTGTTCCTTGTTGGTTCTCTTGGACATCTCAACAGCTTTCGATACCATCGACCATGGTATCCTTCTGGGACAGTTCTCTGGAATGGGTCTTGTGCCCCCACTCCTTCCTGGAGGACTATACCCAGATGGTGAAACTGTGGAGTACCTGGTTGGACCCCTGGCCCTTCTTTCTCCCATACTTTTCAACATCGATATGAAACCACTGTGTGTGGTCATCTGGAGTTTTGGAGTTCAGTGCTGTGGAGATTCGACGTTAACTTGTATTTCGCTGCCACCATTAATTTATTTAGGCTTGACCATTGACTTGTAAAGAGTGGTGAGGAGACTGGTAATCCAAATGAAGTCACGGAGAGAGAGTTTTGAATCAAAACTTAAATAGTTTATTTCACACAACTGGGCACAAAACTTGGCTTGATACTTTATATAACTCTTCAGAAGAGGCACGACTTAAAAAGGTTACAAAGTTTAACTAGTGCTATTACTTAGTTAGATCAGCGTCTAACAATCTCAAACATACAGGCACTTTTGCCTTCTAAAGGCACCTTGCCTCTATCTAGCCCTCAGGCTTTATACAAACAGACTGGCTCGCAAGCTCAGCCCTCCAGAACTGTCTCTCTACAGCTCTCGAAACAGATTCCCCAGCTGAAGCTACACTCTCGCTTCGCTGACAGGAAAACTCTAACTGCTCTCTCTGCAGTTTTAATTATATGATTCCTACTCCTCTCCTCAGAGTAGAATCTAACCTAACCTTCTGGCTTAACAGCCAGGCACCCACTGACTCTCTCTAAGAATTCCGAGCTAGCCTTCTAGTTGGCTCCGCCCACCATCACCATGGCAACACATTCCCCCAGGAGGGAACTGCCTCCATTATCACAGCCAACCCTTTGTGGTCTGTCCATAACGTGACCACTTAATATAACACAAATAACCACCTCATCACACACCTTCCTTCCTCCCGAAATTATTTTTAATTCTCTCTGTCCAGAGTGAATTAAAAATAATTCGTATGGAAGACATTACATAAAACTTATACACGTTACACCATTATACATATTTACTCTAATTATATACAAATCATAAGTCATGTTTACCGAATCCAGTAAACAGAATCAGCGTAAATATGGGGCACATCAGCAATACAATCAATAATGTTAAAACATTGAATACACCAAATATAATTCCTGAAAAAGGAAAAACATTTTAAATACAGCACCATACAATATAATGTGATACAATATCATTACCTCTACCTCTTCCTACATTAACTTACCCAACAAAATTTTCTCTATTTTGAGGATTAAAAAACCTAGCATTCTGTCTCCTGGAGGATGTATTAACACCCAGTACTTCTCCTTGAAGACTGCTTTTTCATCCTAATAACCATCCCTTACAGATGTTTCTAAACCAAAAACTCTTGCACCTTCTCCAACAGTCTCTTCCAAGAACAGTTGAAGATATATCGCCATCAGGTGTCCCCACATACTTTACCCGTGATCTATCCAATTGACATTTGAATACAAAGTCATTCTTATAATGGAACGGTTTCAGTATGTTATCATGGAACTTTTTATCTTCCCTTTCATCATAATCCTTAACAGTAAGATGAATTACATCAGACACCTTATTTGACATGTGTGTTTCTCTGTCCAATAACTCATGGCTCAAACACAACTTTGGTTGCAATAAACCCACTGTTCTCATCAATGTCTCTTCCTGGTGGTCTCTATGTTTCTTTTCACAACCACTTCTTTTCTGTCTTTCTGGCTTTATCCTCCGTCTCTTGGTGTCTCGCCAATGTCTTTGAGGTACTGTTTCCCATCTCACTGGTTGACCATAAGTCTTTTGCTTCTCCTGTCCCTTGATGACGTGTTGATGACTACTGGGTATGGTGTTCTTCGTCTTTCGCCTTCTCCTGCGGATGAGTCTCTGAAGGGCGATGTCGCTCCCCACAGCAACAGGGTGGAGACGCCAAACCTCAACCGCCACAGAAGCAGGAACCTCCACCGGAACAGACTGGTACAGCTCTGGAAGTGGAGACCCCACAACCCAAGGCTCTCGATGATCATCCTTCACAAAATGTCCAACAGAAGTTACTGAAACTGTGTTGATGTCAGCATAAGTAGATTCGCTGGATTCTGGCATCCACACAGGAACATCCGGAACCGAACTGCAATCAGCAGAATCCTCAGAACTCTCAGTGTCGACTTTCACAACACCAGGCTCTGATTCTGAAGATGCCTTGACCTCTGGGTTTAACTCTTTAGCTGCTGCCGGACCACTTGTTTCAGTCTTAACAGCTGTTATCACCATCTTCTTCTGCATGGGAAGGGACTTAGTGCCTTCACTAAGCAATTTTATATTAGCTGCATCATCATGACTGCTACATACAGAACTTGACTGAGTCACCTTGCAGCACCTGGAAGTTTCAGGTTCTTCAGATACTAATTGAAACATTTTGAGTCTTTCCCTTCCACTGGGATTTGCACCCTTTTCAATTCTGCTCTTGTCTTCTTGGCCATCAACGGATGTTTGTTCAACCGTTTTAATACTAGTAAGCTCTGTGCCATCTTTTGCTATACATTCCAGAGCGATTTCTTGCTGCCCTGTTCCCACAATGGCTTCATCCTGCAACATTAAAATGCTACAACTTGGGCTTACATATTCTTCTCCATTTCTTCTCAGCAGTTGTTCATGAGCTTTTGACCTCTCTATACAGTTCCCATCATACTGAGGCACAGTCCTTTCAAATGTTTTCTCTGTATGCACAACAGCAACAGAGGCCCTCAGCTCAACCACACACACAGGAAACTTCATTGCTGCTGGAGAACAGAAGTCAAACTCCACATCTTCTAGAGATTTAGGAGTCCCATTCTTCTTCATCACTTCCCTTGAATCCTCCTCCCTCACCACAGCAGAAGTGGATTCTGTCTCATCATCAGAGGCATCTCCTTTTGTTTCACGCCTCTCCCACATCTCCTTCTCTACTAATTCCTCCTCCTCCCTTCTTATTTCTTCTCTAGTTTGGTCATTCGTCAACTGCAAGCTTGAAATCTCTTCAGCCTCTATTTGGTCGCATTCCAACTTCCCAATGGCTTGATTTCTTGTCATCTCTGCTTGCACCAAATTCTTTCCTACTTGCAGCTTACTGCTTCTTTCAATTCTGGATACTTCCTTGCATTTGTCCATGACGCCTGCAGGAGTAATTTCTTCAAGTGAAGCTGAAAGCAAAACATCTTTTGAAGCTAATGGCTTCTTTAACTCTCCTTTCTCTTTAAATCTATCTGCCATGTCCACCTCATTGCTGAAGTCTTGAGGCTTTTGCTCCTTATTCACAAAGGACTGGCAACTATAATTGTGAGGATCCAAACTCTGCACTCCTTTCAGGGAATTATTTCTCTCACTGACAATATTTGGTTTCTGGAAACATTGGACTTCACCTGCCATTATTTCCTCACTTTCTTTTTCTATAATTGTCCAGAAATCACTTATAAACATGTCATTTCCTTGCCCTCTTTCAAAGGCTATTGCCTTAGTGTCAGTGATAGGCAATGTTACAGAGTCATCACTTTCTTCTATTGTGTACCTAGGCTTCTCTGTATCAGAACCACCACTGGTTCTCTCTGGCTCCTCTTGTTCCTTTACTCCATCTTTTACTTTCCCCTTCTCTCTGGGATTTAACACAGGGATCTCCTCTTTGTGCAGTTTCCTTTTAAAATCTGAGGTAACCTTAGATTTTACCTTACTGGTAACTGTGGAGTCTTTCTCTTGTGTGGCTCCAGCATCTGCACTCCTTCTCCCTCTTTTCTTCCTTTTGGAAGGTGAGGTAATTTCCAGCTCCCTACTCTCAAACAACTGGCAACAATTGTATCTGCCATTTTGCTCTGCTCTGACAGAAACATTTTCTATTACACCTTTCAGCCTACTGGTGGTGTTTTCTAAAGCAGGTTTCTCCTCAAGCTGCTTGTGGGGAAGGGTTTAAACTGAGGCTTGGAAATCTCCTCTTCTGAATTTCCCGCCTTTTTCTCAAGTGGCCTCTCTTCTTTCACCACAACTGAAACTGGCCCTTTCTCTTCACGAAAGGCACATTTTTCTATTTTAAGCCATCTCTGGGCTTCCTTTTTCACTACAGCTGAAACTGGAAACACATCTCTCTTCACCTCACGTTCTTTCTCCTTTTCTACAGAGGCATCTCTTTTTATTTTACGTTCATTCTGGGTTTCCTTTTCCCTTCTCCATTTTTCTTCAATCTCCCTTCGCCTCTCTTCAAATCTCAACTTATCTTCAAGGTTTCTCAACTTATCTTCAAGGTTTCTCAACTTATCTTCAAGGTTTCTAATCTCCCTTTGTAATTTTGAGATCTCCTCAGCAATTGTCCGGCTGTGCACCGACTTCTTACTGATTTGGCTTCTCACCATCTTAGCCTGTGCCCATCTTTCTTTCCATTGCTCATCATCCCTCTCAATCAACTGTTGGAGTTCTATTATCCTCCTTTCATCGATGAATTTCCCTCTCTCTCTATCATCTTTAATTTCTTGCTTTCCCTTTTTGTAAATTCTTGTAACCTCTTCTACTTCCACTCTAATAGCTCTTATCATCCTCTGATGAATTATTTCACTCTTCTCTATCTCAGCATCCATTTGCTGCTTTTCTCTTCTTTTTAACTCTAACTGGCATTTCAAATTTTGAATCTCCTCAGAGACTGACTTCTGAGATTCTGCCATCTTTGTGAGTTCCATTTACCTCACACTTTTCTTTCAGGCCTTTACTTCAGCCTTCTCTTTCAGGTTTACCTCAGGACTTTTACTCAGCCCTCTCTTGCAGGTTTACCTCAGGACTCCAACTTAGCCCTTTACTTCAGGCTTCCACAACCTTTACTTTAGGTCTCAGCCTTTTACTTCAGGTTTGCCTCAACTCTCTCTTTTTTAATCTTTGTTCCTCAAGCCTCCTGGCTTCTCTTCTGCTTTCTAGTAGCTATATTGAATCTTAGGCACTAGATCAGATTTCTTATACGCATCCCAATCTTGTCACAGTCTTAGGCACTAGATCAGATTTCTTATACGCATCCCACCGCTGCCACCATTTGTGGAGATTCGACGTTAACTTGTATTTCGCTGCCACCATTAATTTATTTAGGCTTGACCATTGACTTGTAAAGAGTGGTGAGGAGACTGGTAATCCAAATGAAGTCACGGAGAGAGAGTTTTGAATCAAAACTTAAATAGTTTATTTCACACAACTGGGCACAAAACTTGGCTTGATACTTTATATAACTCTTCAGAAGAGGCACGACTTAAAAAGGTTACAAAGTTTAACTAGTGCTATTACTTAGTTAGATCAGCGTCTAACAATCTCAAACATACAGGCACTTTTGCCTTCTAAAGGCACCTTGCCTCTATCTAGCCCTCAGGCTTTATACAAACAGACTGGCTCGCAAGCTCAGCCCTCCAGAACTGTCTCTCTACAGCTCTCGAAACAGATTCCCCAGCTGAAGCTACACTCTCGCTTCGCTGACAGGAAAACTCTAACTGCTCTCTCTGCAGTTTTAATTATATGATTCCTACTCCTCTCCTCAGAGTAGAATCTAACCTAACCTTCTGGCTTAACAGCCAGGCACCCACTGACTCTCTCTAAGAATTCGAGCTAGCCTTCTAGTTGGCCGCGCCCACCATCACCATGGCAACACATTCCCCCAGGAGGGAACTGCCTCCATTATCACAGCCAACCCTTTGTGGTCTGTCCATAACGTGACCACTTAATATAACACAAATAACCACCTCATCACAAGTGCCATCTCTACATAGATGACACTAAACTCTACTACTCTTTTCCACCAGTTTCCAAGGAATCCCCCCAGATCTTGGCCGCTGAGATGGACTAGTTGAGGGCTAACAAACTGAAGCATAACCCAGACAAGACAGAGGTCCTCCTAGTTAGTTGCAAGGCCGATCGGGGTATAGGGTGGCAACCTATGCTTGATGGGGTTACATGAGAATGCAGGTCCTCCGTCTGGGGGTCCTCCTGGATTCAACACTGACACTTGATGCTCAGGTGTCAGCAGTGGCTGGAAGGGCTTTTGCACAGTTAAAATTTGTGTGCCAGCTGTGACCAGATCAGGGATTATGGGACCTGCGCTTCTAAATCTGTGATTTATGGGATCTCATGTGGGTGCTCATTGGTTTACGTGGGAATGACCTCGAGGGAGGTACGGACCCGTTTTATTGAGCACAGAAGTAAAATCCATAGAGCTTGAGGATTCTATGTTCTATAAACATTGCAAAGAGAAAAACATGATGTGTCCTCTTTAAAACTGATGATCCTGCAAAAAACCGACCTAATTTTCATCAATCAAATAATGACTTACTGAGAGCAGCTGAAATTAAATGGACACTCCTCCTTGACACCGAATGGCCAAACGGGTTGAATGACGTAATCCCCCTCAGCTCATTTGCATAACCCTTCTCATCCATTTATATCCCATCGTGTGCTTTACTGTTT